>JAULBW010011043.1:0-109444 GCA_032358265.1 Vaucheria bursata
GTGTTGATAGAATGTCCTCACTTCTATCAACACAGTTAATGTAATGTACTTTTGATTCTTACTCGTTGTCTTTGCATCCATAACAATGATATACTCATATAAGGAGCAAAAGCTTGAGTAAAATTGCCTACAAGTCATCAGTATAGATAGTGTTTATAATTATATTAATATGGTTGCTCTGTAGATTTAAGATGAAAAAGGTATCATTGATGTGATTTTAGCAAAGCTCAAGGTAGTTATTTTTCTAGGTTTTGAGGTTGAGTTTACCTTGGCTCTACATGTAGTGTCCATAACCAAATTATATGCCAATTACATGCACAAAACTGAAATGACTACAATGCTAAAGAATGTAAGAAAAGATAAATTAGTGGTAGAAAAAAGTGTAACTTTTGAAAGTAGAAGAGCTTTTAAGTGTGCAAACAAATATAATTTGTTGAATAGTCAAGATTCACTCTTCATAGATGAAGTAATATTATTAAGTATACCAAAGGAGCATGCAGCAATATCATTTTAATTTAAAACATAGAAAGAGCTTGACATGGGTATAAAATGAGTTGCAAGACCAGTAGTTTGATGAGCATTTGTTGTATCCAGATAGTGGCAATGCAAATGTAGACAATCCCACACTGTATTTTTCAGCTACAGATATACTGACTGGTACACTGTTAGTCCAAAATTGTAATATTAAATGTTAGATATCATATGAAAGTAAAGAAAATAGCAACCTATTCCAGCACCTACTCATAATTGTCATACAAGTGTGATAAATTATCAGTCAAGTAAAAAAGGTACAGAAAAATTGTCCATCATGCTCTTTTGTATGAAAGACATTAACTAATTAGATAAGAAAACAAGATATCCTGTAGTAGACATTCAAAAATAGTATTATCCTTAGCACGTAGTGAACATTCCAAAAAAAGTGTGAATACACCTGAGACACCAACAGGCAAGTACTAAGCAATAATATCTGTAGTTAGAGAAAAATTTATATTAGGCATTGATGTTGAATTTTAAATTTGTACGGCTATGTAAACAGTATGTTCTCTCATAATACATTAAATGAAGGCATGTACAAAATTTTTGTGGTTTGCATAATATTTTTTAATAATGCAGTTGGCTGCAACATAAAACTTATTTCTTTTGCACTTAGAATAGATGGCTCTGGTACTGGTGCTAAATGATCAAAATTAATTTAAGCTAGTGATGATTGACTTGTTATAAAACAAGTTTTGATTTGTCTCTCTACAGTTGTCAGGACTTGATCTGTTTTGCCATGATCTATTATGGAGCTCTGATTCTATGAACTTAATTTTCCTTATATATGTATTCTCTTAAAGTGTGTTCTCATAAGTGTCTTCACTTAAGTAGCATTGTGTTGACAAGATTCATTCTTGGCAACACATGAATAGGGATTAATGTATTATTAGTTATGTGTGTTTTTTTTATTTCTGGTTGTCCTTAATACTGGTTGCATGCATAGTCTTTACTCTAGTGATTCCTAACAGTAATCCAAGAAGTCTTAAAAATGTTAATTGTCTCTTACAATGAGTTTGAGTTTTAGAATTGCTGCTATCAGGATGCTAAGATTTAACATAGCTTTAGATTTGAAAAAATAGCCTTAAACATTGCTGGGTGTAGAATATATTATAAGCTAGAAGTTATGCAGCAATAAAACGCACTCTATAGATAAGGCTGCATGAAATGGACAGAACTGTAAGATGATTCACTGAAGATGATAACATTACATCTTCATGATTTTGAGTTGGTTTGTATGGGAAAAGAACAATGGATTCATAATAAAAAATTATTGATGCAGATAGAGTTGCACAAATGTTCCTCCAAAGTTTTGTTTTGGCAAGGTTTCTGCTAAACATATTTGTGTCATTTATCTGGATGATTGAAGAGGTGTTTAGTTATAGTGAGAGCTAGGTTAACTATCATCCATGGTAATTAAGATTGTAAATATTGCACTAGATATTTGTTAGGACCTGACCAGCTGTAGTCGCACGTACTTAACCGGTATATACTTCCTTTATGTTGACTATTCCTGAGGAGTTGTATAGATTCTAGCGTATATGTATATTATATTGTAGTCTGGCTAATGTCAATTGCATATGTCCGGCATTAGCCGTTAGTTTATATTGCATTTTGTTTCTGACATTCAGTGTCGGAAACACTTGTAATAAAGTACGTGTTTTCTTGTTTAATCTTATTTCTTGTCGTCGGTTGGTGTGCCTAACAATATTACACTGACTTCAAACCTTTCTCAAGTATAATAGAATAGCAGCAGTACAAAAGTAGGAGTACATGTTAGAACCTTATCAGTTATAGTTGCGCAGACATAACCAATATGTGTTTCTTCATGTTCACAATTCCTGAAGATTTGCACTGTAAATTCAAGTATATATATATTGTATGACATATTGTATATTGTAGTTTGGTTAATTCCAGTTGCATATGTCCAGCATTAGCTGTTAGTTGATATTATATTTCTTTCCAACATTCAGTATTGAAAACACCTAGAAATGAAGTACATGTTTTCTTGTTCAACCTCTTCTGGCTTCCATTTATTTTTTTCCTAGACTAATCCTATTCCCTTTTTGTTCGTTGTGCATTGGATAAACCCTTATCCTTCAACTAATCTTTTGCTCTATTTTTTATCTTTGATTAGTGTGTGCCTAACAGGTATATATATATTGAAGCACATTCAGTACTTGGCAAGGTAAGAAAAGCTATATCCATAAGCTTTACCCTTACCTTGCCTTTGATTCAGCAATTCTTTATCATGTTTAGTATCTCTGGTTCCTATGCTTTATCTTTTATTTTGCTTGGTAACTCTGGCTCCCTGCCCTTAATTCAGCAATTCTTTATCATGTTTAGTATCTCTGGTTCCTATGCTTTATCTTTTATTTTGCTTTGTAACTCTGGCTCCCTGCCCTTAATTCTTTGCCTTGCATGATAACTATTTTGACCTTTAATTAAACCTAATGAACGCAACTTAATTGGCCTAAAAAGTCTTCATTTTAACTATTTCCGCAACTAGGACAATTGATTTCCAGAACTGTTCTTTTCACATTATTTCTGAGACAAGTGAGCTGCAAAGGCTGGGACGCTACTAGACTCATTAGTAGTAGTTGTTCCAACCCTACCTTTAAATTATCAGGTAAAAATCTTTCAAACCCCGAATGACCGCTGCACACTTTAATCTATGTATATATATATACTACTGGTGCGCGATAAATATTTTCACGTACTTGGTAATCTAAAGATAATTACGGGGTAACTACTCATGGACCTACCCCAAGAGAGTTCTACCCTGTAACTCATGAGCTACATTCCCGGGACGCAGCACATTATCCCCACCTTACGAGGTACAACGTGGCTACTTTTAATGAAAACAAGTGATGCCTCTGAACAATGCCCCAAAATTGCCCGGTAAAGATTTTTTTGTTTGTTATATTGAGTTCCTAATATACCATTTGCATGATTGGCGGCAATACCTATCATGACTTATTGTGCAACTATTAGTAGTATTAAATAATTCCTAAACGGCTGCTTAATAGCGTAACTTATGAGCTAGAATATTTCACACTAATGCTGTTCAGCCGGTTACGTGAACGGAATGCTGCATTTAACAGCCAAGAATCTTAAAATTTTCCCGGTTCTAAACCCAGAAGGATGCAAGGACTAAGTCGAGTTACTAATTGCGTTGCAAATAAAGTTACAAACTTAGAACGACATGAGAGATAATATGTAATGTTTCGGTGCGAGAAATAATATTTAACATGAAATTTTCAACCGCAGCGGTATCAAGATATCTCCCAGCTGCTGGCGGTAATAATTCATTTGTAACCACTCTCTTTGCTCTTTCTACTTTTTTGACGAATGTACATTTTTCATCTAGCAATTATTGGAGCAGTGACATATACAACCTGTCGAATAATATTTCATGCGTACGAACACTTCATGGGATCAATTCCATGGCCGTTTTTTTCAACTATTGGACGGGATTATCCTGAGTATTTCGTGTTTGTAACTGGTGGCTTTTGCGGGTCATTAGCCTTTCTTGCATTGATACATTTCGTGGTGAATCGAGTTCAAGTATGGAATTCCCAATGTAAAAAAACAACAAGAAACAGAGTTTTCCATACAATTTGCTTAGTTGGATGTGCGTTTGGTGCTCTAGCTCAACCTTTTTTGATAGGACTCGCTGTATTTGATACCGGACACCATGATACTGCACACAATATTTCCGCGGCAGCATTTTTCCTTTTCAGTGCAATATTTTTATTATCTTACGTAAGCACTGAAAGAACAATGTAAATATTATTGTCATACTGTCAAAAAGTAGCAGGAAAAAGAACTGTACCTGGATCAAAAGTCAAGGGAAACAGCTTACTTTTTATGACATAGTCAACGATTATAGAACAAAAAAAACTTGCAGCTTTATAAAACTTTGCAGCAACAAGAGTTTGTCAATTAAACAATGAAATTAAAATCAAGAATTATATTTAAGGGTCTTAAAATCCTATTTTAGATAAAACACTAGAGAAATTTACCTGTTTTCCTATCAATTATTTTTTTCGTTATTTTTTAATTTTGGACATAATTTAAAATTGACTTATACCACTGCTCCTAGGATCTAATATTTAATAGACATTGAAAAATCTTAGAATTTTTTTATCAAATTTAGTATGTATCCTTTTGTTAATTTTTTCTGTTAATCTTTTTGCAGGTTTGTTTTGTTTGTCACATGGGATCGTTGTACTCATCAAATAAGTACCTAGTGCGGAGCGTTAACATAAAGCTCATAGTTTCAAGCATATTTTTGATATCGTTCATGAATTACATACCAATCGGGTCATTTTTTATTTGTCCTACTCGTTTTCTTTCAGTGTACGAATGCATAAAGGTAAGAATACTTTTTCGCTCGTTAACGACAAATTTTGCCTGCTTATTTCTGAAAATTTCATCCATTTAACTATTTTATTTTTAGAAAGGTCAGATTTTTACTATTTTTAAAATTCTCAACTCAATCTTGTATATGCTTCCGTCAACCTTGCCTCATGGATTACTGACAGGGATTGAATAATTTATGAGATATTTTTTTAAAAAATTTAAGTGAAACGCACTGGTAATGTTTCACAAAATCGAATAACTGATTCTTCATTGAGTTTTATCAAAAGTTTAACTTATATTCAATACAAATCTTTAAAGTAAACAAATTCATTCGGCCAGTTTAATTGTAATCTCACAATGACTACTATCAATTTCTATAGCTACAAAGCTGCATTGTGTGATGCTATCCATTTCAATAAAAGTCTGGTAAGCTGATAATTCTAAGTTTTCTTGTAAAAATTGATTTCCATCTAGAATTGCATTCACTTAAAGATATTATGTTTAGTGAAATAATACTGTCATATCCATGGAAATTCGACAAGTTATCTTTTGGATCCTAGAAACTTCATGTAATTTTGATGTTTACTTTTTATCCACAGATTCGAACATTGGGTGAAGTTTATTGTTTTTCAAGCGTAAATTTAAATGATCCGGAGTACACGGTTCTGCAAACATATGAAGATTGTCCAGAGGTTTCTACCATGATCACAATCAACCAGTTCATATGTATGCTAAGCCTTCTTGCTTTCAATGCATCATTTTCTATTGATCTATCCCCTGAGCTTATCACATTGGTTGACCAGAATAACACAATATTATCTGCCAACCTTTCCCATATCGAAGGACATCTTTAATTTACTATTTTATTTAGTTTAAGAAACTAGTACTTGAAATAGAATAATAAATTTTCAGCAATTATCATAAATTTATTCGTGTTTTATTTACGCTGGAAATTTCAGTGTTATTCTTTTTTGAACTACAACATTCGGTAATAATTTATATTTCACATGCCACCATGGGAACCACTTTTGAAAAGTAGAACTAGCATTTCAGCCTTTACTTCTGTTGAAATAAACTGCTGTTGGAATATGCTGCTGTTGGTTTTTCAACTGTATCCGAACTGTTATGCTGAACTACTAGATTATACTGCGGTAATCACCATCCATTTTTTCTTGAGGAGATTCTTCTCTGATAGCTTGATCCTCTTGACAGACTTTCGTTTGGGTGTGACAATATATTCAATACTATATTTCTCTTTTTCTTGCCTTTATCCTTTGTTGCTTTTATTCTTTCTGGCTTTTTCATCGATTATTACTTTTTCAATCCATCTTCGATCATTATAATATACTATTAGACTTTTTGCACAGTATACATCATTCAGATTTTTATTTTGTTCAATCCTACTTGAAGCATCATGTTTCCTATGCTTTGGTCTACGTTTAACAATCTGCTCTTCTTCAGGTGTTAAAAGTTAGATAACCCATGAAAAGGATTAAAAAATTGTAAAAATATGATGTTTAAAACACCCTTTACGATTTTTATCGAAGTCAGTATAATTTTTGTATGATAGCAAAAATGTTTGTGGTAAAACCTGTCTATGGAAAAAATGTAGAGATATTGTGGGGAGGGAGAGAAGATTTCACCCGGCAGCTATGAATGTGATGAAAGGTAACTGATTCTGTAGACTTAACAGATCAAATTATCTGCCCTCCAAAATACATATTTTTATACAGTTAATTGTATTGAATACTTTGGTTAATTATTTGTTTCAATACTTATGCCCCAAATGGTATCTTGAACAAATCACTTTGTTACTTATCAATCTATTCAAAGTGGCAAATGTGCATTCCCTATCAATACTCTGCAAAACAGTATGCTTGGAATATTTTGGGTAAACAAAAAACTTGTTTTCTTGATGTAGATTATAAATTAATAAATTTTGGGGAAAAATATCATCAAATTTATGTTTTTAAAAACTTTATCAGGCTGACTTTTTTTCTTGTTACCATTCATGATAAAATTACTTTCCTTGCTATATTCTTTTCAAGTGCTATGGTTTTTCTTGAGTTCATCTTGCTTAAAGTCAAGTATGAATTAATTGACAACGTTTTGTAAAGCTTTTTTCAATCATGAGAATATCAAAGTAAGACTATAGATCTGTGGTTCTATTTCACTGGTGGAAACACCTTGAAACAAAGTGCTTTATATTTATCCTGCTCTTTTTTGTTTGTCCCATGCTTTCTTCTGTAGTACCACTTTTTGTCCTATTCAATCCTGTTTACATTTTTGATGCCAATTCCTTACTCCAAGATTGAACTAAGAGTCAGTAGTCTCTTTTGAAATCCTTTTTTGTACAGCTTTGTTTCAAGTTTTTTTATTATTAATGTCATAATATAGGAGTGCACTCCTTATCTATAATCCTATATGGAAAAAAATCCTTCCAATGATATCCATGTCTTTAACATCTACACCATCTTTCATTATTTCACAAAGTATTTTCTTGGTGCTTCCCAAACCAACATCTCCGACAAATGCCTGACGGAGTAACTCTATAACTCAATATCTGGCCAATCCATGCTCAACATTTATTGATTCTAAACATCTCTCACTCTTCTCTGTTTTCACCACAATTACCCTGCTACTGTGCAAAGTATCGTTGTTAGTTTCAGAGAAGCTTCCTTCCCACTTAATGCATTATATTTATGCTATTCTTTTAGTTGTATTTATCTTCCTTGTTTAGCACGTTGCATATTCTTTTATTCACAATTACATTAATTTAAAAAAACCCAAGACAAATCTTGTTGTGGCAGAACGATCTTGTAATTGTTTCAAGAAAGTATTGGGTTGATAAGATCATATACTCAAGGCAAAATCATTTGATATTTGCATTTACTAACATAGTGTTAGGAATTTACTCCTAAGGGAGTTAATTCTATTCAGTAGCTGCAGTACATTTCTCTTGATGATACGTTGAACTTTTAGTTTAGAATATGAGAATGAGTTTCAGTTTATGATATTTTGTTGTGTTGAAGTTGCCTCATTTCTATCAGTACAATTTAGCATGTAATAATAATGCACGCATTCTGTCACAGATTTCTTGTGCTTCTGTTGTGTGTTACATTCCTAATACATGGACGTTATAAAAGTCTCTTTGATACTATCATAGACACTAGACCAGTTGCTGATTGTTCCTTATAAGAAATTAGCTTTATTTGTATGTAGATAACTACAGCTCCTTATTTAAACACTATTGAATCTTGTTGTTTTTATTTTGACATCCGCACAGTTTATAATAGTCATACTTTATTTCCAGTAAAACATATTGCAGCCACTGAGATGGAGATAACGATTCTTTATCTGAAACAGATGAAAAAGTTAAGGAGATAACATCAATGTAAATTTTGCCACAATATATGATACTCTTCAAAGATACTAGAATAAATTCATTAAATGTTGATGAAAAAAAAGTACATTGAAGCAACTTGAGATATCTGAATTTTTAGAGAATTTTAGTGCATAAAATTTTCTTTAAACGCCACTTGAGTTGGTCAAAAATTACACATTTTGTCGACCAAGTTTAATCGAGTTTACTCATTTATTGATATTTAAAATGCTGAATCTCGTTTTTAAAGAGCAATGTGCAACATGACAAGGATGCTCATTTTTCAATATCAGTGTCAGAATTTCTGCATTTCGATAGGGTCTGCAATTTGGTTCTTATTTTGGAACAAATAATACTTACATGATTGTGTGGATTTTTGCTCGTCACAGCACTGTTGCTGGTCTAGCGTGATAATTCGGTCTCGTTTAAATTTTTTCCTCAAGGTCTAGAAAATTCATGGCCCATCAAAAATATTACCGAATTCGTTAACAGCGATGTTCTATGCAATGTATATCATCGACCTGCAGTATAACTGTTGAGATAATGTTTACGAAATAGAATGAAGCATAGTATTGTTCGAAAGAATTATTCTTCAATAATTTTGTAATATTATGTGTTGCGCCCAAATATTCTTGTCATAAAAAATTCTTTATGCGCTTATCGTACTCTGATGATTGGTTTAAAAAATTATTTTTTTTGGACGCAGTTCATTTCCATAAGATGCGGTAATACTCTTCAACGGCTGCCACGTTGATATTTTGAAGAGTTATATGATCATCTCTTATGAAGTTTAATGTACTAGCTATACAATGGTCAAGTCATTATACATTGTTAACATGACGGGTTTCGACCTACGAAATAATTTTTTAAACGTAAAACTTACAGCTTCAGCAGTATCGAGATATCTCCCTGCTGCTGGCGGTAATATTCTAGTTTCAGACTCATCTTTTTGCTATTTCTTCTTGACCAATCTACATTCTTTCCCTGCAGCAATCATCGGTGTAGTGACGTTTATATCCTGTAGAATTATATCTCAAGTGTATGGGCACTTCTTGGGAACGATTTCATGGCCATTTTTTTCAACTATTGGACGTGATAAACCTGAGTATTATGTTTTTGTAGCTGGTGGAGTCACTGGGTGTTTGATCTATCTTATAATGATATATTTTGTGGCGAAACGGGTTCAAGAATGGAAATCCCAATGTAATGATGACACAAAGAGAAGCAGAGCTGCTCATACTACTGGCTTGGTTGGATGCATGTTTGGAGCTTTAGCTCAGCCATTTTTAATAGGACTTGTCGTATTTGATATTGGTCGACATAAAATTGTGCACGAGATTTCCGCGGCAACATTTTTCGTCTTTAATGCAATATTTTTTTTGCTCTACGTAAGAAATAATAAAACTAGTGGTTTATCAAATCACTTTTGTGGTGGTATGCAAAACTTTTGTAAGTGGTCGTTATTATCTAAAAAATGATAAGTATGATAAGTTCTGTAACTATACATATTTTCCGATGAATGAACTACAGTTAAGAAAATTGTAAAGAATGATCAAATTTTTTCTTCAAAATTCAACAGTAAAAAACAAAACTATTGAGGTCAACAAGATAGAAAAATGACAGCACAAGAATAATGCAATTGTTCTTTTTACAATTAGTGAATTTCATAGTTTTGAAAGAGTAAACATACTTGATGACATTTTCAGTTCATACTCAAGTATCTTTTTTTCTCTATAACCTTATTTCCTTTACTCTTTCACTTAAATACTGAACTTACATCGAAAAATCTTTATTTTTTCTCAAAATTATCATGCGTCCTTGTGTGAATCATATCTGTAAATTTTTATGCAGGCTTACTTTGCTTTTCACATGGGAGCAATGCACGCATCAAATAAGTATCTGGTGCGGAACGTTAACATAAAGCTCATAATTTTCTGCATATTTCTGATATCTTTTTTGAATTACATACCAATTGCATCACTTTTTACCTGTCCCCCTCGCTTTCTCTCTGTGTACGAATGCATAGAGGTAAGACTACTTTTTCGCTCGTTAGAACCAATGCTACAATATTAGAAAAATTAAAGTAGAGAATTGCTGGTCTGAAGTCTTCAAATTTTTTAGACAGTAATATTTACCTTTTTCTTATGAAAGTTTCAAGTTACCTATCTTATTTTTAGTAAATTGTAATGCTAAGTTAATCATTTTTAACCTTGTTTGATCGAGTTAATGCACTTTTGATAAGAGGTGAAGTACTTGATTGGATATATTGTTTGAAAGTTGCTGTAACATTTTTTTTATCTATCTAGAATTTATTTTTAAGAAAATGATCTGAATTGATTCAAAAAAGGATTTGTTGCAAAATATGCATTTACATAATTTTTCAAGAAAATGCCTTAAAATTATTCATTGAATATCTATGTAAAGTCACCATGTTTTATTGAACTTTGATTTAAACTTAAAAATTTAAATTTTTCAAAAAAAGGTTTCAAAATTGCATTTTGATGTACTAATATATCTCATTATGTTAAGCCTTTTGAATCTAAAAATGAACCTTACTACTGAAATTTCTCTTTGAAAAAACAAGCTTCTCAAATACTGTAAAAAAGTTCACATTCACTGTCAAGTTTTCATTCAAGAATTGCTCGTCTGATTTTGAATTTTTATTTTTGTCGATAGCTCAAGAAGTTGAAAGAAGACTATTGTCATTCAAGTATAAGCTCGAATGATCCAGAGTATACAGTTCTTCAAACATATGAAAATTGCCCAGAAGTTTTTACAATAGCCTCAATCAACCAGTCTATATGCATATTAAGTTTGCTTGCTTTCAATGCTTCATTTTCTATTGATCTATGCCCTGAGCTTTTTACATTAGTGGACCACAAGGAAACAATATTATATATGGACCGTTATCATATTGATGGAGTTTAAGTAGCTTTTAAAATATATTATTTGATCTTGACAAACTTCATTCTGCTTGCACTATCAAGATATTAAAACAAATAATAACCTAACTTCAACTTGTATTTTACAATGAAATTCAATTCTATTGCTTTATAAATTTTGAAGTAAACTTTGTTTTAAATTACTGAAGTCTTGAATATAATTTGTCAATTTAGAAATTGTGTTGGAAAAATCCTAGCATATCAAACTTCACCTTGCGCAATGATTCAATAATTCTTACAGCATCTTTTGCTGGGCGTAGGGTGTGGATGACTGTACTCGTTAAAATGACATGAGTTATTGATGAAAATTCTTTGATAGATATGCCAGTACCCCCAGTGTTTAGCCTCCAAATCAAACCGAATTTCAACGCATGCAATACTGATAGTTTGAAGTACATTATTGTCTCTACTATCTAGCTTTTTATTATCATTTGGTACGCAAAAAAATTCCATGCATTGTTGTTCAAGTTGCAAATACAAAGAAAATGGACACTTAGTAAGAATTGATTATGGCTGCAAAGTTTAAGATAATGTGTACTACCTTTGACAGAATTTGAGACAAAAATATTTTTGATTGTTGTATAGCCGTTTTTATTGAAATTTGTCAATTCCAGTTAAATGCAACAGTGAGCTTTCAACTGCGATGAAAATATGATTTAGTGAAAAGGCAAATACTTGGAATACCACTTTATTTATTACTCATAAGATTTTAGAAATTTTGATTTCCTTGTGATAATAAAAAAAGCAGAGAGAACAAGGTGAACTGTAAGTACAGTGTCCGAAAAGCTTAATTCTGTTGTAAATCGACTAAAGAAGCTCTTTCTCATCTATTAGAGATTTTAGTATATGATTATGTTTCAAAGAAAATTCTTTTATTGAAAAGTACCTTATGTTTAGTTATCCGTGAACAGAAATAGATTCTCTTCTGCCATAAAAGGTCAAAACTGGCAGCAGCACAGTGAGGGAGATGCATGGAGGGAAGGTCTGAATGAAGCTAAAGTAGGTGCACTAGAATACTTACTGATTTTTACAATTGTACAGAAAAATGCGATAATACTTTTAGTGTTTAAATAAAACGGCATTACCAGACTTAAGAGAACTGAACATGCTCACAAAAAATATAGTATAAAGGGGAATTTATTTCAAATACTGCTAAAAAGCGTAATGCCATAATAAAGTACCAAAATACAATTAAGAATAAAACCATTAATTTCTGTTTTTTTTTAAATTAGGATAGATTAACTCTTTGTGCTTTTGATCAAGTTTTTTCTATTTGATTATGCATACTGATTTGATGAGGGGTACTCTAATGTTGAGTTCTAGTAAACTGAATTTACCTGACTTGCACTAAAAGATGCATATGCATTCCGTAGCGAATGTTGCAAAAACTGAATTTCCTTCATGTACAACTCATGGCTTAATTTTGGGTAATCAAATCCTAGAGTTTGTATTTACAGTTTATTTTATCCTTTTTAAAATAAAATTACAAATTTCACTCATATAAAAATCACAGTTTTATTTTCGAGTTGAACCAAAGTTGAGAAAAAATACCAGGTTGATTTAAGAAAGGTTCAATTTTTTCTATAACTGCGAACCCTTCACAATTTGAACAATGTCTTCATCACATAAGATATGGTCTCTGCCACATTTCATTGGTTGATGTTTTGCTGACTGACCCCACACCCACGCATATTTAAACTAAAAAAATAAATAAAAACAAATCACTACAAGTTTCTTGATACAAACCTGCAAATCAATTTGGTTCATCATATATTGCTCAGTGTATAGAACAATTTCATTGGGGCATTTTTATTGGCTCAAAATTTTTTGTCGTACCCAATAATATCCATTTTTTAACTAGTAAATTATAACTCATTGGCATATATATAAACTTGAAAATGCAGCGTTGTTACATAATTTAAGTCATGAATCACTTAGCCTGGCTATCTAACTCATAAACAATGCTTTCGAGGTGAGATTTACTGGTCGAATGAGTTTAAATTTTCGACATTTCATATTGATTCAATTAGCTCTGTCCATAAAAAAAACCTCGTTATGTAGGCCCGTTTGCTATGCATCTTTCATACAGTGCATCTACAATAATTTTCTTATAGAACGAATTCTTCCATTATAAATTTTTTTCTAAAAAATAGATGAAAATGACAAAATGTGCCAGGTTCAGCTCAATTTTTCAGGTTGAGTAATTTATTGTAGTTTCGACAGAATTGATATATCCGAAATTTGCCAACATGTGCACATAAAAATTATATATGTTTATGAATTACCCCTTTCTCGATGATTGAACGATGAATACGGTTACAAAATTGCTCAACCGTTGGCTGTGAATCGTGCAATATTACTGGTTCATTATAGTCCGGAATCTGTCCTTTCGGCTTTGTATAGATCCTAATTAAAAAGCAACTCATTGAAGACATAGCAGTTGATTTACTAATTTAAACTAAAAAAACTTATAGATGCTGTCGGGTTCATTTAGTAGCAATGTGTAGAACCATTTCAAACCATTCATAAATTATTCTGAACTTTGATCTTTCAACAAAAATAACCTCAATACAATCTCAAAGTTGTCAAAGTAAATATTTTGCTCTGACAATCCTCTTTTATTACTGACTTATTTATTGTTCTTAAAATCCTTCGTTTTTCAGTGAAACTTTCGGCCTAAAAATTTAATTTTAAATAGAGACAGTTCTATATAGATTCTAGCTTTGGATGTATTTTTGGGATGATTTTTAGATTTTCAGGGGGGGAGAGGAGGTATAAAACCGATAAAAAGGCACAATTACTCCATTAGAAATAAAAAAAGATTAATTAATGGAAAGGTTAAAATGAACAAACATACAAAAATTTATGGAAAATGTACCTTATCATATTACAGTAGTCCCATATCTGTGAAAATAATAAATAATATATATATTAACAGAACAGCCGAGTTACTTTAAAATTCAGCTCACTAAATACTGAAAAAAAGTTATCGAAAATATGCCTATTTTGACAATGGTGGGTCTAATTAAACGTATTTGAGCAGGATTAACTTTTTACGCATATGAATATTTTGAACCTCAATCAATTTTCATGTACATGCACTAATTTTGCTCAGGTGCATCATATTTAAGTATGTACGCATGCAACTTTATATTATATATGTACACGACCTTTTCCATAAGCTCATCAAGGTTCCAGCTATGAAACGCGCTGACAACAACGTGGTGCGGTATTTGACATATAATGTCCAATTCCTCAATTGTAAGCTACAAACAGACAATTAACAGTCAAATTAGATAATCTAGACAGCCAACCCTACCAATTCCCCTAAATATATCACCGTCCATGTGTTATATTCAAATTAGTGCGGTAAATCGATAATTTCGAACAAAGTCGATGAAATAGTGATGCCTGCCCTTCACGGAGTGTTGATGATGTGGAGACATGACATTGCTCTAGTTAGCAGTTATGTCGGAATATCCAATTTCTCTGTGACATTCGACTAATGAGGAACAATTGTAACAACCGCAGCGCAGCTAGGGAAGAAGCAGGAAGGAATCTGAACAAAGTGATGGCTGCTATACTAGTATAATATTATTTTAAAATGCCATGTTTTAAAAAATATTTTGAATTTCAAACAATTAAATAATCTACTATGGCCAATAGTGAAGAAAAAAGCAAAACATTTAAGTGTGCTGGTATGTGCACATAGGCCGCAATCTGTACCCCTGGGCAGTTTTTCCACCAAACAAAATAAAGACACTACGCTGCGAATTCTTGTGTCAAAGTTTAAATTATTCCAGAACAATATTCAAAGAATAGTTTCTAGAGCTGTACATTTATTTTCAAACTCTATTATACAAAATAAATATAGTCAACTAACCAGTATAAAGAAAACTATTAAGTAATCATTATTATATAAAGCTAGGCTATCATTCCTGTTTACTAGTATAAGTCAAGCTACTGTTTCCAAAAATGGATGATGAATACCAAAGTTTAAGACCTACATTGATGAAATGCCAACCCATGATTTCGAATAAAACACCCAATTTGAATATGTTACAAGTTACCCTCGGGAAGATGACTCATGGCGCTATGAACAAATTTTCTGTAGAATTAAATGTATTGATTCATAACTATATGCCCCGCCAAATGACAAGATGGAAATCACAAATACATATAATAAATATAACAGTTCAATATAACAATTCAGTTACAGTTCTTGTACAACTCAAAGGCCATAGTAGTAGTATTTTTATTTTCATGTACAGTAAGCTTCGGATAAAAACTTGTTGAGACCACTAAATTAATTCATTATACTCGAAATTATGAAGCTAACTTTGGCGCAATAATGACTTTTTTGTTTATTCTTTATAAGCGAAAATTAGTAATATCCGAAATTTACTGTTATTTATAGTATAAATCACCTGGTCGATTTTGTTCATGACGTATAATGCCGGCATATATTTCCGGTTTCCTTCGACTATGTCAATTAGCTGATCAACCGTAATGTCCTCTCTCAACATGATATCGGCACTATGAATTTTGTACTCGCGAAGAATCTTTACACAGACTTCCTGAGATATATGAGACTGAAACGAAAAATGGAATCAATCTTAACAATCACCTATATAGGTACTAAAAAATAAATGAAACATTCACAAATTATAAATTATATAGGAAGAAACACATAAATTACAGAATATATGAATTGACCTGTTTAAACTAAATCAACTGGACTGATCCAAGTACTGTAATCGTGTGAACTGCAAAATTATTCTTAGCAGTAGCGTCAATCGTCGCATTAAATGCAAAGTAATCTAAGCCAATCAAATAATTCAATGGCTGTAGAATCATTCCTTAAAAGTTACGTACCCTAATCCGATTACAAAACTAGAGAAATCTTAATTATAGAACATCTGACCTGTGGAACAAGTTCTTGATAATTAAGACCCCCTCGTTCTTTCTTTCGAAAAGTCACATCAGGGGGATTTTGGTTGAGTCGAATACCGAAACCATCCAATTCTCGTTCGATAATTTTCTTGTGAGTCATACTCTTCATTGCATCGAGACATATCAATAGCATGTTGCACGTTCGAGCAGTAGAAATAACTTGACGACCACGACCTTTTCCATCTTAAAAAACATCAAGTAGTAAACACAATGAGTCAAAAATCTAGGAGTTTGAACGGATAAGCTTAGAATATGCCAATAAATAGGTACTTATCTTAAGAAAAAAGAGCATTCACTACTTTTTCATAATTGCGTCCTTTTGCCAATAGCAAATTTTTAGAAAAAATAATGCATCCTTGGATTAGAGCAAAATGCAATAAACTACTAAAAAGTAGTATAAACTGAGAAAATTGATTTAAATCGAATATATGCGCATTACAGGATTTGGTGCTTTTACAAGAGTATATGAAGTACATA
The DNA here is from genome assembly GCA_032358265.1 of Vaucheria bursata. NCBI lineage: Eukaryota > Xanthophyceae > Vaucheriales > Vaucheriaceae > Vaucheria > Vaucheria bursata. Next base: position 16,654 of record JAULBW010011043.1, read on the forward strand.
AACGCTATGAAAGGTCAAAATTTGGCACCAAATAAATAGTACAAAAGTTACCAACTCAATCCTAACTTGTAAAGAATAATTTGAACTGGTAAAATATGACAATCTTTGAAATTACATAGTATATTCCGAAAAATACACAGAAGATGGAAAAACATATTTGACAAGGTAGATTACTTTGTCAACCTTTCAACATATTTATCAATCTGTCACCTTATTTATAAACCTTTTGACATATTTTTCAACCTTTCAACATATTGATCAACCACTATGTATATTTATATATCTCTGACCAATAGAAGCACATTGTAATAGTCTAGATTTAATCGACCCTCTCCCTTCCCAGGGAAGAAACCGGTGAAGAGGGAATTCCTCTGCCCCAATGGGATTCATTCAGGGATTGCACTGACCTTTTGCCCCCTCTATAATCCCAGGCAAATCGACCATTTGGATCTTCGCTCCCCTATAAGTTGTAGTGCCTGGTACTGCTGTAAGCGTCGTGAACTCATAATCAGCAGCAAGTGATGTTGTGCCTATCAAAAGAACATACATTCATGAGTCGTATTAAATAAAGTTCAAATCACTAAATTTGCATAGAAATTTCAACCGCTGGTTTGTCGGACTCAACAAACTGCTGAAGAAAAATAAAAAAAATCTCATGACAAACATGAATAACCTGATCAATCAAATCTATGTAAAATTCAAAATTTGTTTGATAAGTTTCAGTTTTCAGTTTCTTGAACATTCCAAATTATTTCAATATATCTGTATGAAGGTCTAGTAATGTTGTTGATATTTTGTAGGACTATTTACTGATATTTACGTTGAACCTGTAAAGTAGATCACTTGAAGATGAACGATTTCAAGAATAATAGAAAGTTCGCTAATAAAAGGATATGAAAGGGCAAAAAGAGGATATTAATCTAAATTATGTGCATTCAATAAAAATGAAATCTTTTATCACAAGTAACGTGCAAATTCTTTTTCAAATCTTTCTATTTAACAAAAAATTCTACAATAGCACCACGAACTTGTAAGAATACTTAAAGAATTTCATCCCTTCATATGAATCACAAATCAGTTTGTTCCCATGTAAGCTATGAGATTAGCACATGATATTTTTAACATAGCATGCGAGGTTAAAATTGTACCTGTGAGAGCTGTGAGAAGGGTACTTTTTCCCACACTGGGAAAACCAACAAATCCTACTCGAGTATCCCCTGATTTAGAAACATCGAATCCTCTGCCCCCACCACCGCCCCCACCGCCAGTAGCAGTTTCTAGAAGTTCTCTATATATTTAAGAAAAGTATGGAACAAAGGCATTGGTAAACTTCTCTAATATAAAAACTAGTTTTCACCGAAATGATGACATCAGCCGATAGAATTAATCACTATTTGATGTTGTTAACTTAGGTTTTGTGATCTTTCGTTGGACAAATAAACTGGCAGATTTTAATGGTAATCTAGGAAATTACAAGCAAAGATGAAGTTGAAATTGCATCATAAAAATTGAGATGAAATACAAAAAAGCCTTGATTTTTCAATTTTCCTTTCAATAAAATTTTAGAAATTTCATAGAAATGATCAAATATAGCTTAGGAAAATTTGATCCAATTTGAAATAAAAACTTCAAAAGAATCGTAGAACTGCGAAATAAGTAGGAATAAAATCATGTGATTAAGTCAAAATATGTTCATTAAAAATTATGCAGTTGTTAAAACAGAAAATGCCAATATACTAAGAATTGTTCAATTGCGAAATATTTCTTTGTGAAATTATAAATGGTATTGGCGAAAAAAAGAGAAATTTTGGAGTATTTCGTTCAGTTGCTTTTTGAAAAAGTTTCAGCTTCACCTGTTGTTTGGTTAAGCCTTACCGTTTCAACTTTGCAATTTTGGCTTTCACTAGACCTAGATGGCCTTCAGTAGCCTTGTTTTTCTGAGTACGAGCATATTCTGCTTCCAGCTCTCTGATCTGCATTCAAACAAAAATATGAACTGCATGACATGAATTAGAAAATGATGCAACTTTAATGTTTACCTTGGCTTTGACTATATCACTCATTGAAGAAAAAAAAAAGAAGAAAAATTTTCACAGATTCACAAGTTCACGAAATAAATTTTTTCGTATTAGTAAACAAATGAATTCACACAGTTCACTCTAACCGTATTGATTCTGAAAAACTTTTAAGAGGTAGTATCCTTTTCCTGAAAGCAGAACTTTATAGCAGTAGAGCTCAATGATTGTTAAGTTTTCGGAGTATGCATTTCTACTCGGCGCATCAGTTGTATCCATGCTGGCGGGAGCATCAGTCGTTCATAATATACTGAAGCCTGATTTGGTTAGAAATTTCATTGCAGATACAGTATTTGAAATTTATTATTTCATATATTGTGTCATTTTTCGTAGTAACTTCTTGCTTCATTCAATATTGAATTCATTTCCTGAAAAATACGCACATCATGAACTCAAGGTATTCTTATTGCTCTGTAGACGTTACCCACCATGAGAAACAAACAAGCAAATGATGTCGATGCAAAGGAGTCATAATATGAACTTATACGAAAATGCGAATCTCTGCATCATTATAGTTGCGTTGGTTCGTTTGCTTTTACTTCAGTTGCCTGAGGATTGTTGACTGAATCTCTTTCTCAGTGTGGCTTGGCTCTGTTCTACTTAACTTAGAGTCCGATGGCCGTATTTATAAGCATGATGCATATTTTATGAAGTATGAACTTCAGAATTTGTATCACATAATACAGACTTCTTAATTCTAAAACTATACTTCTATTGCAGTATCCTTATAAGTCAATGGTAAGAAATCAGTGCCCTATAATACATGCATCATTCGTCGAGTGTTGCAGTCCTAGTGGTGCTTGCTCATTCAGCGTCCTAAAGTAGTCCAATTTTCAGATAACATTGCATAATCTATATAGACTCTAAACCAGCATTACTTGGCATTCAAATGCAGCAGTTTTTTGAAGGCATATATAAAATAGTTTCCAAATTTGAGGAAATCTCGAAATCATATAATTGGGTGGAGAGACTTAGAGTATTACTATTGTATTGAAAAGTGTCCATGTTGCAAGGTCACATGTACATTCACTAAGCTCAATTTTATCGCCACAGTAATATTTTGCGCTTGGAAAATGAATCCATATCATTAGCATCAATGCTTAAAACTTATCAAAGGTAAATTAACCTTTATGTCCTAATAGAGTTAATTAAAATGAGTATGTAAAAGGACTTTCATGTACAATGTCTGGACAACATCATTTATGAATTACAATGCCATAAATGCCTTTTCGTTTTATTTTTATGAGATATAGTATCAACTTTTGATATCCAAATAAGAAACGAACAAGCACAATTAGTCAATATTGGCTGAGTATATCTGTCTCTTCATCATAACTTAAAGATTTTTGTACCAATCCACGAAATTTGGCGACCTTTTAGTTCCCACGATATAATTGCTCAAGAACTTATAGAAATTATTGCTCGTCAACTCCAGTTAGAAGTTATGCACTACATGGTGTCACAACAAGTATCACATTGCTAAATATCAAATTTTACAACATTTCAGTTTATCATTAGCTACAAGTTCTAACCTGCCAGCTTTGAGACAAGGCACTGAAAAAAAGGACATGATGTTACAATTGCAACGCAAGATGATAGTAAAAGAAAGCAAGTAGAGCAAACAAAACTAGAATAAGAGGATTAATGGATAAGTATATTTAGATGAAAGCGATAAAATAGAAATGACTTGACGATCTTCAAGGCTTAAAACCCACTGTGATACCGTGAGTTAAAAGCAGCAATGTTTTTGCGAAGATTATATAATTGGAAACTGATTGGAAATTGCTCATGAAACCAAAGTAGGCATTAGCTGGAATATGTTTAGCATGAAAGTGCATCTCTAACATACTCAAATTTTCACTGAGTTCTGTCCACATTTTTCTGTCATAACACTTTATCATACGATGAATAAATCTGAAAGTAAGAAGTATAGCTACAAAACATTGTACTAGGGGGATGCAAGAATTGTCAAAATGTTGTTTTATAGTTGTTGCATGGAACTGGAAGTTGTAGCAGATAATGGATAAAAATAGTAAATGGGAATAGTAACAGTAACCAGTTGATATCAGTTAACAATTTAAAAAATCTTGGCTGCAATTGAAGCAATCAGGGTCTTTGGTTACATTGAACTTAAAATGATTTTAGGAATCAGTATAGTTCTTTTGTCAATTTTACTAAGCATAGTCACTGCCACACAATGAATAAATGAAGTTCTGCTCATGTTCACCTGACCTACTTGGAGTTCTACTTGAGAAGCTTACATGCGCCACAGGTCTGATCACAAAGATACCCAGAATTCCTAAATGTAGCCAAGATGTCATAGCTGTTAGGAAATAACTCCCTTAGAGATTAATTCTATTTTTATAGCTGCGGTCAGTGTTTATTTATGACGTTCCAAGTAAATTGGCTGCACAGATTCTAGTAGGGCTATATAATTTGTTGTGTTGAAGTTAGCTCACTTCTATTAACACAATTAGTGCATGATAAACATACACATTTCTGCCATAGTTTCTTGTGCTTTGTTGTATTTCATGTTTCTAGCAATAGCCTAATATTATTTCTTGCACATTTTTGTAACGGTTCAAAAAAGTATAATTTTTTCCTTGTAAAATTTCACTTGATGCGGCTGTTATAACAAATGGATTTCAGCCAAGTATGCACGTTATGTAGCTGTCCTCATACCTACATTGTTATGAACAGTGAGATTGTACAGTTGAAATTACAGTAATGCACCTATTTTGCAACCATTATTTTTGTAAACTTTTGCAACTACAAATAGCATGCATTCTGTCTAGTAAGACTGCTCTGAACAAATTTTTTTGGAAAAAAGAAATTACTTTCACGTTAATTCAGAAATTTTTAACAGATGCACTATGTGAAATGGTTTCATTATGCAAATTTTATCGTTGGCAAAGTGCAGCATAATTTTAGGAATCTATGCAATGTCTCAGCACAAGGAGAAAATGTAAAAATACCCGCAGTATGGGTAAATTCTCACTTTGACTTCCAGAAATCCTAAATGATTGAGAGAGCCCTGTTTTACACACTTTAACCAAGCGTGCCGCTGATGCAACATACAATTTTTCAAGAAATTTAGTCCAATGATAAATATAACAATGTTGACTAACTAGGTCACAGGTAAAACAAAACTTCAAGATTAAAAAAAGTGCTTCTGCATTGCCAGACTAAGTTTAAAATTGTGACTTACAACTTTAAGTTCGGAATTCGAAGAGTAGCCGTGAGTTCATGGGAATTGTAGATTAGCACTCTAACAAATTCAACGAATAATATTCGAGGATTACATAATGATATCATATATATATACGATATCATTTTTCGTGTATTATGGGCAATATCTATTTTCTATTAATCTTGTCACTTTACACATGAATTTTAAATCTCATAAAAATACCACTGTATGAAACCACTTTTGTAGCCAAAGTTTACCGTACATCGGATGCAACACATTCAATGGCAGTTGGTTAACTGTTCATCGGATATAGGAAATTAGATTTTAACGAATTTAACTTTATAACGAATAAATGAAAACGATATAATGTGCTAAGTTAAGGTTCAATATAAAGTATTAGTTTGATGGCCCCCAACATACTTGATCTGTCCGAAGTTTACATTTGAACTAGATGCCGTGTTCGAAAGGAGTTAATTTTTGTAAAAACATAAAGACACATTTCATGTACATTTTTTGTATGGTACTAGTTGGAATACGACTGTGTGGTATTCATTTTCAGCGAAAAGTAACAAAATTACAGTGAAAGGTTACTTGAAAAAACCAAGAATATCTTTTACGCCAATGTTCCATACAATTTCGATTAACCTGAAAAACATGTATGCATGAATTTTCAACTTCTCAATTATAAAAAAATGTTCTATTTCCATATAAATCATTCTGTTTCTATTGAAACTATAGTTTTTCTGCAAAAATTATTCTATTGACAGCAAAAAAATTCTTTTTCAGAAATATTTTTTTGCATAATCTTTTTACAGAAAAATTATCTTTTCGCTAAAATTTAAAAACTATTTTTACAGAAAAATGTCTTTTTTCGGGAACACTATGTAATGATAAAAAAATTATTTTACTTGTATAGAATCTATTCTTTTTGAAAAAATTATTGATTTTAACATGTAGGTCTGATATACGGGTCAATTTCGACTAAAAGTGGTTCAAAAATATAGAGATACACTTCAATAAAGTTCTTTGTTATAATGTAAAAATCCCTTTTCTTTGTATAATCCAAAAACCTTTCATGTAAAAAGTAGACCAATGATATTATACCACCATTACTAAATTAGCTTGATTGAATCAAACTACGATATTCGATTTGTACACAATTCGAACGAATTTGAATCGATTCAGAGAAAATTTAATATGATTCAAAGCAAGCACTTATTAATTATTGTTTTTTATGAAACATACTTCTAATATAAATAATAATTTCTGCATGTTTACATCATTTGAATCATAGCAATCGTTTGATTCCTTTCAATTATACCCGACTTGAACTATCCGTATCTACTATGGAAATCATGAATCGCGACAAGTCGTACAATTGATAAAATAATGTACACGTAAGTGCTACTAATAATTGTGCATAGTTTTCTTAAAAACTTCTCTATTTGCATCAAAATGTTTTCTACTAACTTGGGATAATATGAATTTTAACCTACAACAAATAAACTTGAACACGACGAAGTGTTCGAATTCAGATTTTGAAATGCAAAATTCATATTATCCGAAGTTTATATATATATATAAATGATAAAAAATAGGTGACTTACACTTCCATCAACACGAGATAAATGATGATAACCTGCAACCATAAAAAATTTGGTAAATGCATAGACCAATATATAAAGTTTGCATGTATTTTCTAAATGTATGCATGCATGTATTCCCATATAAGGCTACACCCTATTGAAAAATTTCACGACAGAGATACAAAATTACCGGAATGAGAAATAATGAAAAGAAAAAGGCATTAAAAATTGGAATGCACGAATATACTTCAACTTAGCACTGTTCTAGAAACTTATTCTGTTCTGCATATTCAAATAATGGCCACTGTACTTAATTGAATACTTTACTAGATAGCTTCAATATGAACAAATCCATAATTGTACTTTAAGCAATAAACTATTCTGTAGGTTTTTATGCCTGTTTTTCTATAATGTTGAAGGCAGTACATTTTCTGTGGAGACACGAGCTTCGAGCAGTTTACTTTATTTAAAGCAGGCCAAATTCAACAATTTAAGAGTAATTCTGGCTTTATTTGTGCTGAAGACTTGAAATCGAATACATGTGCACTTTAAATTTAGAGCGCACTTTATTGAAGAGCTAAATATTGTTAAGATATTGAAAGCTATGTTAAGTTATATATTTGTTCCTATTGATGCAGATTTGAAAAAGTATGTTATCAAGTATACTAGCCATTATTTGAATGAGCAGTTACAGCACAGTTCTCTAGAACAATTTTATGTTGAAGTAAAATTATATATTTTAGTCTATAATATAATTCTGACTTTCTTATATCTAATTTTAATAAGTATGTAACTGCAAAATCTGACCTCTAAACGTGTAGCATGAGTATTGGTAATCTGATTATGAAGCACATCCAGTAGCTCCCTTAAGACATCCAGGCGTTTGTTGATAACGCTAAGTCTTAATGGCATGTCAAGGTACGAAACCAAACGCTGATATTCTGGTTCCCACGTTTGAGTTTCCCAAAAAAATTCTTATGATATAAAAAATGAAGTCATATATGTGGAAATATATATAAATTTAAAACCAAAAATTCCAAATAAAAAAGTTACCGCAAATTTTTTTTCAGATTGCATATATATTTACAAAAAAAATATAGGATACATATATAGGTATCAATATTGAAAATTTACAAATGTCAAACAAATAACGATAATTATATAGTATATTTGGTTTATAGCACATGCAGATTTACATATTAATATACTAAAGTAAATACCTGTATAAATATGATTATAACTTTCTTGATGGTAAAAATTCTAAAATGCAAATATGAAAAGGCTCCAAATTTTTTAAATATGGCATATGCTGATAAATATCTCAAATGTAACTCATACGTTTCTTCGAGTTCAAATATATATGAAAATGAATATAGCTCTGGAACAATAAATAAAAAAAATGTACATTCCTAAATTTTAAAATTTTCTATTGGCACAAACAGACGCGACATTCAAGTATTAATTTAAACATACCTGGCATATCTAGTACATCACTATGTAAATTCACTTCATTTCGCTCGACTAAAACCTACAAAAAAGTATAAATAAATAATTCAAAAAAGTGGACAATTTTTTTTACATTATTTGCATTGAAAACGCACTTTTTAAGACCAATCGCCATATAATTGAGGAAATCATATGAGACTTAGGCAGAGTATATACTACATTGAAAGGCTATGTAGTTCTTAACAGCATTATTAGCATATGACTAAGTACTGTTATTATCATTGATAATAACACTTTTATTACACCATTGTGGCACAAAAATTATGACCAAACAATATGACTGTTATCTAGGTTATGATATTCATTAATGGTGTCAAAATATGCAGTTCATCATTCACGAACTTCTTCGGTAGCTTTGGCAATCTCTCCGAGCATCCCCTTGTGAGTGTGGAATAATTATAGTATATACATAGAAATAAATGCTTAAAATTCACCTAAGTCAACTTCATTCAACCAAGACTTGAGTTATAACTTAAGTTGGCAACTTGAGTCGCAACTTGACTACTGAAGTCACGATTAGTGTTGATGACTTGACTTGTTTCAGTTTGAACATATCAGTTCAAAAAACAGTTCATATGGATTCCATAGGTAAGCACAGTTCATAGTAGTAAGTACATGTGACTGAGCGAAAGTTTCGAAATAATACAACTACTTTAGCAAACCTCTCTTTCTCTTGCTTTATTTATATCTCTCATCTTTTAAATCAACTTAGAGAAAAAAATATGCATAAAAACTAATGAGCTGAATGACCAGTGGAATTTTAAGAATTGTGCTTTTCATTAAGAAAAATAAGTTGTCACGGCCTTTTGACTGAATGCACTCTTACTTGAAGACTTAAAGCACCTCCATTTTGTCATCTTACCTTTCCGATTAGCTTATTCATTTGAGACTCAGATAGACTAATTTTTCCAGTGGTCCTGAGCTCCTCAGGGTACTTTCTCGTTTGCTCAATTATGCTGAAATGAGAAATATATATGTTAAAAGTAAAAATTACTCGCAAAATTATTAATTTTTCAAATTAATGGTCATCAAATTCATTGTTCTATGTTATAGTGAAAATAGTGGAGGTAAGTCGTTAATTTCAATAAAAGTAGACTGAAAAAAATTAAGATTGCTATATTCATACATGTTCTATATAAGCCATATAATTTGCCTTAATTTTTTTACTGCACGAATGTGTTTTCTTAAGAAAAAAACAAAATATTCAATACAGTTAGTTTGAATAGAATGTAGACAAGTGCTTTTCAACACACAAACACAATACTAATATTTTACAAACTAAAGTCAAACATATGTACACATATACTTGAAAATATGTTTCATGTTTGTTTCTATCCATGTCGAGAAATTTACATTGAGCCGGACTAATCTAGTCAACTAAACAGTATACTAGTAAGTAATGATATTCTTATGACACGTGACTTGTATAATTTGAACTGTTAACCTGTATAAGATGAACTGTTTAGGATTTATATAAATATCACATGTTGAATGAGAATCTTCATAACTCATATTCTCAATTGCAACACATCAGAATCATTGACAAAACATACATATATATGTACGCATGCAGGTACCACTAATATAAAATGTGCACGTCGAAAAGTATATTGAAGCGAGTTAGGGTTATGCTTCAGTTTCCAGAAATTGGCTTATTTTAGTAAGTAAAATTTCTAAAAAATACTTCTCTGATGGGTGTATGACACTTGTACATATATGCAGATGTTTACAAACAGATATATGCACTCACTTTCCCAGACGGTCTTCAAAGACAAATAGTTTAGCACTTTGTGCTAATGCAAATGAATAACTGAGCTTTTCTAATGCATTAGTAGTGCCAAGTACAATCTCATCTGCCTTAATACTCTTTGAGTCTTTCTCGCTATTTTTCCCTTCAAAACTAAAAAAAAGACATAACTAGGTTATTCAATAAAACCTCTTAATTTGGATACCCCCTATCGCCAGAAACCTTATTAGACTGGACAGCTGGTAATACAATTAACTTCTCTTTTAATTCCAAATGCATTAAAACTCAGATATAAGGAATCTTCCGAAAAAACTACTTAAGAAATTCATTTTATCCGAAACTCAAGATAACTTTAAATCTAGAGTTTAACACACTATGACTGTTCATTTATTTGTTGAACCTGAAAACTTATCTACAAAGTTTACTTATTGTAGATTATTTCTTCAAAACTCGCAATTCATGAAGAATAAAATAGTGTTACTATCCATCCGTATAATCTCTACGGCTCATAGCTTTATTTGAGCTGTAAGAACTGGACACAGTTCAGCTTAAACAATGTAACATTCAAATATTTCCATGACTTACAAATTATATGTACATAGGATAAATTTTAGAGAATATTCAGATACTTATTTTTATATGAATTCAATTAGATAATACTCTATGAATACAATCAATATACAGCAGCAAATGGGCAGTGTACCAAATCACATGGGAAAACACCCGAAAACGAAATCTCTACGAAATTCAACAAAAACTAACCAATCAAAAAGTACTTTTTGCAATTCATTTATCATTTTCACTGTTTTTATTGAAGAATATTATTAAAGTTTGCAATTAAGCACAAAAATATACAATTAATGAATTTGTGTTTTTTCGTATTCGCGGCTATTTTGTACTGTTTGGTAGACAACCCAGCAAATGGAGGTTGGTGGAGCTTACAGCTATCAAATAATAGACTACATCAAGGTAGACCATCAATTACTGTAGAAAATATCAACTGCATATATATATATATATATATCGGGGGGTTAAGCGACCCAACGAAAAAGCTTAAGTGAAGGGCAATTTTTAAGCTAGTCACTTAGTTCCAAGATAATATATTCGTGTTCATTCGGATAGTGGTTTTTTGTGTAAGCGAAGGAATTTCATCCTCTCCTATTAAGCAACGAAAACCGCAATGTTTCCTTCAATAAATATTTTCGTACCTGAAATTCATATCATCTTGACTTTCTTGAAGTTCACTTTCGCTGACAACTCCCACAGCAAATTTTCGTATATCAGCTAGAAATTCCAATTCTTCAGCAACATTAAGACCCCAAAAAATAATGCATCTAGCAATAGAGAGTACAAATGACATATTTTAGATTACAATCCTTGAGAATCATTATTTTCGATTCATTTCTGTCATTTACATGATTCATATGCATAACTTTTTTATGGGAGGTCTAATTTTGGACAGTATATTATATGGATAACAATTTAAAATTATAAAAAAACTAAAAAGATATGAGAAAGTAAGTTTAGAATAGTTCATTCTACTAATAGCAATTAAAATTTAGCAAAAAAAAGAACAGTTTAAATTTCAGAATTCTTTATGTCCCTGAGGGGGTATTCTCTGAATTTTAGTAAAATGCACTAAAAATTTTAAGTTTTCTGTTGAACATTATAATATTGTGCTGCATGTTCATTTTAACTAAAATTGTCCAATATATATATATATATATATATCTTTTTACAAAATCAACTTCAACTTGAATATCTGCTACATGGAATCTTACAATGAAAACTTTGGATTTGTCAAATCTGTCGGATTACTTTGCTATATTCGAAAATCTGAGCTAAACTAGATATAGTATGACTGTTTCAGTGATTTGTTAAAATTGATATTTGTTGAAAGCGAATTCATTATATCAAATATTTGCAGTAACTAATTATATTTTATTAACTTTAATACTATGTCTTGTAGAACTAAGATAATACTAGTCTATTGTGTTTTTCATTATTTAGTGCACTTCAGCAACTTGTTGACTTACCCATATGGTAATATGAAAATATCCTTTGAATTGTACAAATTTTCTCCGTTTCGTTGCTCAGAGTACTCTCTATCCGTTTCGTTTGGAGATTCATAGCCGTCTTCTTTATATAAAGATTTGGCTACAAGCTCTTCATTGATGGCCTTTTTGTCCGTTGTACTGTAAATCACATCGGAGTATAGTACGTCGACCCAGCATACTTGTTGCTGAAAGTTTGATGCAAATCCCGCATCCCGTCTTAGAGGATTTATGTTCTGTAATTTCAGTGAAAAAACACTAAATCATAATTAGAATTACACTGATGATACAATATAGCGGTTATCTTACTGAAAAATGAGATATGCAGGATACTATAAAAAATTTCAACTCCAAAATAGATAACTATAGAAAAAAATTTGATATAAAATCGATTTTTTTCGTAATATTTTCGTGTAGTCAAATGTTCACATTTTTAAACTATGTAAAATTTAAGACGGGATTATTATTTGATACTAAATTTTCAACAGAAATATTACCTTGTAGAGTTCCATTCTTCCGTGCTTCAGCTGAAGATACTCTAAAAGAGGCTCAATCTGAATTTCATTGCTTATACAGTATGAACTGACTCGTTTTTTCTCAATCATAGCCCTTCGGCGAATTCGCTTTTTACCTCCACGCTTCGGCATTCGCGCTTTACTTTCAAAGACAGGAATTGATTCCTACAAGAATATCATACAATATTTAGAGTTATGCATAATATAAGTAGATTATGTAAATCAGAAAATATAAAATATTATTTACAAATTTTCGCGGAAATTTGAGCAACGAAAAGTCTCTTAATTTCATTGTTTTGACTTTTTCAATATATTGGTGCCAATATCCTACTTTGGTAAAATAATAAACGTGCTGATAATATGATGGAATATTTAGCAAAATACCCCAGCCACAGAAAAAGTGCTAGAAACTTCTTGGAGTACTGCTATTATTTTAATATGTGTCGATTTGTTTATATAAAGGTAGCTGTAAAGAGAAAATTCAAGTGAGCAATAATTCTGAATCAATATTTTTAAAAGATTAAAAATCATGTTAAAAATTTCCATTGAAGGGCAGCAACGCACTTTCAGATATAGGCAGTAAGATAGTACCATGAATATTCTCTTACATTTTCATCTCTGAAATAATTTGCCAGAATATTTAAGTTACTAAATCCAGTAAATTACAACAAAATCAATAGAATCGCAAATACGGAAAATTCTAACATTTCTGCTTAGTAATAGATAAATTTCCAAACAATGCTCTAATAAATTGTACTGGCGTGATACCATTGATCTAAATTTTTTGAAATCATTCAAAGATGTGAATTTTCATTATAAATAGTGTCGTATCTTGCAACATAGAGAGAGCCAAATACATATGGATCATAGAGATAATAACAATCAACAATAAACCCAAGAAAATATGATAGAAAATTTCATTTAATACAAAATAAAACCGAACTCACATACTGGCGCATAGCTGATGGCGATCCACCTTCACTCTTATAGCCTTTCGGTCCATTAAAACTTGGAGATAGATAAGTGGAATTATTAGGATGTGCGTCGTCAATATCTAATCTAAGACCGTCCTCAACCGAGTCGTCAACAGGTGCATAAAGCTTTACAGCACTGTTTTTTCGTAAAAGAGGCTCTTTATCGACATCAACTGCAGGAAATTTCATTAGAATAAAGCGCTAACGGCAATGAAATCAATTGATCGGAACAATAAGTACGTGCAGACTGCTGCTATGCGATGTGAACAATACATTTCCTGACACGCTATTCAAGTTTATCTTTCAGTTTTTAGAAATATTATTCTGAGCTGATATTAGAACAGTAAAAGGACATATGATTGGATGAAATACATTTCTTTCGACGCAGACACATTTTAACAAATGTATTTACAAAATGAATCTCACAATGTAACGCAACATTACATGAATCATTAAACGCTATAAGAATACCATGAGATGGTTGTCTACGGTCTTACTTGGATTCATCAGCCAGTGTCATGGTTTTCAATTTATTCCTAAGACTTCGAATGGAAAGACTCCATTTCATCTAATGTGTTCGAGCACCAAATTTTGTGCTCGCACTAGTACTAGTGCACCACGATTTTTCTTGCACCGCAGTCGAAAACTGTTGAGTCAGTCTTGCTTGATGTCGTTCAATCCCGATGAAGATGCCAATGAGCTCGATGACTGCAGAAATAATGGGATATCGAACTTGACAATTGGAGGTTCCTCGGTTGCAATCGCAGTAGTTGCTGTCGTTTTAATGAAGTTGTTTGGACACTCTCCATCAATGAATCTTCCAATCGAATCAATCGGTCACTTAGTTTCTTTGTGGAAACCAGCTGAAATGTTGCAAGATGCTGTCACTGCGATTCAATCACAAGGAGCAATGGGTTACGTCTACTTCGGAATACTTTATACTGTCGCTGAAATTCTGGTTGTTCCTGCTATTCCACTAACCGCCAGCAGTGGCTATCTTTTTGGGCTTGCAGGTGGGACGGCAATTGTGCTCTTCAGTGCCACGATCGCTGCATCTATAAGCTTCCTTCTCGGCCGTACGTTCTTTAGAACTCGAATCATGAATTTTTTACGTGAAAATCCGAAGTTTAAGGCAGTGGATGCAGCTATTGGAAAGGATGGCTTTAGGATAGTATTCTTACTGCGACTGAGTCCACTATTTCCTTTCGCACTTTCAAATTATCTCTATGGCGTTACTTCAGTACCTTTTTGGGAGTATGTTACTGCTAGTCTACTAGGCATGCTTCCTGGAACTTTGGCTTATGTTTATGGTGGTGGACAGGTAAAAATTCATTTTTCTTTTGTAACAAATAATAATAAGTTATTAGGAAAATGTGATTTGTCATATATTGTACTTCATATCCTTTACCTCGTATAATATTCTTACTCTGACCTTCGATTCAAGTCTAAAAAGTGGTATGTTCGCTTAATGTACTGAAAAATGGTGAAACTATTTGAAGCAAAAAATAGGTTCGCAATGCATCACCAGTGAAAGAAGTTTTGATTGGGCCAAAACATATCTTTTTGACTTCTAAGGCTTACTAATGAGGAATTCATTTTTTCTGCAAAGAATAATTTCATGATGATTATGAAATGTTACCAATAATATAAAAATACAACATCCTAGACACTTGTACTATAGATGAACTACAAAGTTTTAGCTCCAGATTTTGTACATCAAAAGTGCTCATAATTTGAAAGACAAGCATAAAAAATTCTCTAATTCATAGCCGCATCTTGGCACATTTTCAAAAAAGGGACAAGGTTTCTGCCTATTGGATGAATCAATCTACCGTTTTGACAAATCAAATCGATTTCTTGTCCCAAACTGTACAAGCCCAATTTTACCAGATGATTTTTGCTTTTACATTCTTTAAGCTTGATTACTGCTTTATGATATGTCTCATTTTTGATAACAATTAACGGTAATTCCACTTGATATACTCCCAAGTACTTGCTTGTCTTGCATCATGATTTGCGCATTTTTTTGTTTAATATTGCAAGTATAAATAATTGAATCCCACGTATTTAAAATGGAATCTTTTAAAATAGCTCTACTTGCTTCAACCGAAAGTTACAAGTATTATCTTAATTAATTCATAAATAGGTTGCTTCTGCGGTGGATGGAAGTGGTCTCCCCTGGTATGCTTTGTCTTTTGCTCTAATTGCAGTTTTATTCGTATTTAAAACAATCGGTGATATTGCAACGAAAATGATGGAAGAAATTGAACCTGCATTTAAAGACCAATAGTTTACAAATAGAAATGAAAAATGTATGTATTTTATTTAAATTTTAGCTTTTATTGTATGGTTTTAATTGAAAATTGTGTTTATATTTTAAATAGAATGGTATGCCACAGGGTGCTGTATCACAGCAAATATATATTTACATAGGATAATAATTAAATATCTTTTGTATGCATATTGTTGGGCTAATATTAGTCAAAATTTTTTAGTAATAGTGACTTGGGACATAATATTGAACTTTGCTATTAGTAATAAAAAAATGAGTATGAAATATTAGTTCTATATAATGCATATTATTATTTTATGTATTTTGATTTCGAAGAATTGGCAGTATATTTAATACGTAATTACTTAACCTATTACTGATGTAACTGATTTTAATTTTCAATTCAATGTTCGGATATCTTGGGTATTAAATATTATATATAACTGATGCTTTAAGCCTATAATACTCTACTTAGTCCAGTTTTATATGCTACGCAACATTAATGTTATTCACACAAATAGGAATTGACACTAATTTAAGGGGGGAAAATTTACAGCGTTCGTAACAAAAAAATTTGTACAGGGAAACGATTGCGTAGGTATGATTTTAAAATTCAATAATTCTACTAAAAAACATAAAATCATCCAAGTATTAGTGCTGAAAGAGCCAAGAATAAAAATCGGCACAAGTTTTTGTTAATAACGCTATTTGAGTATTGACACTACTGTACAAAATGATTGTAATATATTGAATCTTCCTTACAAGCTTCTTCAGCAGCAGAAATTTTTTTAACATGGTGACCAATTTTCAAATTGATAGACTACTTGTCTGATTACAGCAAAACCTCCCGAGTCCAACACTTCATTACCACGTGCTCAAATGTTAAATTCAAGGAAGTATTAAAAAACATTAAGAAAAAATTATTCTTGAAAAAATACTACTGGTTACAAAATGATAATTTTGAATTTTTAAATTTATTCCTGCCATTTATATCTTAATTTTTTTGCAAGTCAGGAAAAATTGGTAATTTGCTGTCTCCTTATTGAGTTTTTCTAGTAAGTATAATATTTCTGGTTAAAATTTTAGTGTTTACTATAGCAATGTGTCCGTCTATGAAAGGTAAATTATATATATCTATGTTCATTGTCTTGCCAGCCGCCTAGCCTACTAAGGTATCTGAAGACAAAGTGTCCAACTCAAGAGGTTTCATTACATAGCTATATGTGTAATTGATTGATTATTAATAATGTACCTCTTAATTATAATACAAATGCATAAATTAATCGAATGATGCAAAACTCATTTTGAAGGCATAATTAACATTGAATTTTGGCATTGAAGTTGGCGTTGAATTGTATGACATACACTTTGAACTGATATTTATCAATAATATGATTTAAAAAATTCATTTTAATTTATTCTGCATTACTTTTTTTGGCATCATATATGGAATCATCTAAATCAGTCATTTATCTGCATATATTTGTGCTAGATTTCCAAACATTTATCTGCTGTCCACACTGCTGCCAGTACCTATACTGGACTTCCTCAATTTGCACCTAATCTTTAGTATTTACTGTTACTATTAGCTGCTCTATTATATTTGTCTTTCGACTAAATAAATTGGAATTAGACTTTCTATATTAGAACACAATGGTTTTTCTACAATTACTTTTAATTCCCTCCATTTCTATAATAAATCTACTCTACTAATTATAAACTTTACCTAGACCAGCCCTTAAACACCGATGCATACTCAATGTAATCATTATCTATGAGTGCTAAACTCATAAGAGCATGACCCAAGTCATGGAAAATATCTACGACGTTTGGCATGTAAACTGAGCTACACCGCAGTCTTGGCATATGAACAAAGGAAAATAGCAAAGAAATTTTGCTATTTCAAGTTAGAGGCAATGCCGCTGAATGAAATTTTGGCAGTCATGTAAACATTTAATAATTATGTAGTTTTCATTATCTACACTTGTTAATACGTTACCGCTGTAACTAGAAATTTGTTGTCAAGATCTTACCCTGCTTTCAATAGATATCAACAGAAGAGATTAAGTAACATCCCCAACAGTGGCCCTATTGTTCATTTTGGTTCCACCAGCACTAGCCAATAGAAATTTGCTTTTAGATATTCTTGAGTCAATAAAATTAGGTTACACCAATTAGCATCAAGGCCACCATAAGAAAAATATGGAGGCCACCATATGAAAAATATGGTGGGTTTAGATTTTTTTACACATAAGAAAAGAACTAAAAAATTCCTTCGATTATATGAATGAAAATTAGTTTGTATAGTTCCACAATTTTCACGATTTAAATATTGTTGAAAAGATTAAATTGCAAATTAATCGAGATGAGTAATTCAAAATTTGGCCATTATCATTTTATTGCCAACTTTAAATTTTTGGCCAACATAAAGTGAAGCAAAATCTCTCATCATGGACAAATATCTACAATATTGTTTGAATCTGTTCCCATCAAAACCTATACTCTTATCTTCGGAAGTATCAATAACCCCATCCTCTATGTTTATAGCATGTTGTACACTGATTTCATTCACATAAAAGTATTTTATTTAGCAGAGACTCTATAGTTGTATTTCTGTATACATGAGCAAATACCTCCTCCCGCTTTAACATTTCACGTCCAATAATTGAACGTCGATAGTTTTTAGTTGAATTCAAGTTAAGTCTCCTTATGATTTTCAACTGTAACTACCATATTATTAGCATGCTATAATATTTACATGCTTTAAGGATTGTTGAACGGATCATCACACAATCAAATAAATCAAAAGTCAGATAATTTGCAAATTGTTCATTACACAGATATGTTTTTTTTTCAGATATAGCCCATTTTTATCTCATCTGACCAGCAGTTCTCTAAATTTATTTGACATTATCTCAGCATACATCAATATCACCACCTTGGTCAGTTTCTCTTGGAAAATATCACTCATGCAACATTACCACTGTCAATAATAGTACTTGAAAAAGTAAACGACTAAATTTTCCTTTTATATAAAATGTAAAAATTAATTCCCGTTCTTATTGAATCCCGCCTTAACATGAATTAACTCGACATCAACTTGACTAATTGGGATAATCATGCTAGTCTCAAGATTGTAAACGGGTTTAGTCAATTTCAAAGTACCCTGTCCATCGATTCCATCATTTTTAAATCGACCTTCATAAATGCTTCCATTTGTAAATGCAAGCTTTCCACGTCCATCCTTTACGCCTCCTTTAAAGGTTCCCTCGTACCTGCACAGTCAAAGTAAGTTTGTCTACACACTTCTTTCTGATAGAACTCATTAAAATAAATGACTCGACCAAAGGATGCACTACATTCTTCCCCGAACATTACCCCTATGCGCTATGTTTGAATTGCCTTGAATATTGCAGTTTGAATACATTCGAGAATATATTCAAATAAACACGTAAGGGGGTTCCAATTCAAACTGCTCCATTAGACTATTATTCAAATACTATCCCAGGTGTTCTATTTGGTGAAAGATGACAGGCCTAAAAAATTTTGATAATCCAGATGAAAAAAATATTGAATAGGATCTAATGATATAGCTAGCCATATTTAGTTACATAATTGTTCATTCATTGATGCAGATGAATATAAATATTATACAATCCACTATTTGAATATGCAGCTAAAAGAAACAAGTTCATAGAAAAGTTCAAGTTGAAGACTATGTGCTGCATCACCAATGAATCGACCAGAATTCAGACACAGTAAACATTGGATCTAACGAATTTCCACTTGCAACAAAAAGTCACTGCCTTATTTGGTCTAAGTTCAGCTTCAGATTTTTGCATAAAATAGACAAAACAAACTACTTCGGTGATCCAGACAAATTTGTTATACCCGAAATTAACTGCAGTTGCATGAAAAATTATAGTTTTTACCTCTATTAGTTCGCTAGTTTTGTTTCATTACATACTATAATCAAAAGCACATTGTTATCCCCCTGGATTTTTCATGCATAAATATATTTTTTGATGAGAAATTTCAATATTAGGACACGCACTTTTGGCCATCTTCATATATAAGTGTTCCTTTTCCGTCATGTAAGTCTTCTATCCATGTGCCGGTATACTTATAGCCGGTGCACATTTTCAAAGTACCCTTGCCATGCTTCAAATCATCTTTCCATTCGCCATTGTAAATAGCTCCATGATGCCATATCATGAGGCCTTTGCCACACCGAACGTTTTCACGCCATTCACCTTCATACCTGACATTTAAGTATAGGAAATGAACTTTTAACCATCTTTGCTCATACAAAACACATAGGCACTCTGTTTCAGTCGCTACAATGTCTAAACATTTTTTAGTAAATAAAAATGAAATTCCTACAAGCTGAAAAGTCACGGATGTATATTTTTGTCCTTTCATAGTCACTACTATAGTATTTGTAGTTTGTAAAATTCTTCTTTTTAAAACATCCTTTTCTACACTGTGAAGGCACTCCAGTCGAAATAGTACACCTAGTGGATGTAGTATTTATATATGTTTGTACATGATAATGTAATTAGAAATCGAGAATACATTCATAAAGTGGTTGTTTTGTAGAGTACTTTGTGAATCATTGGAGTAAATACGGTTTGGGGAGTCTTAAATTGAAAATTTCAATTATCAGCCTTAATTGTTCAATGAGCATTGAAGTGACTTGAAATTTGAATAAGTTGAAAAACATAGGTGCAGGTAAAATAATTAATAATTTTATGTAAAGTACAGTTGATAAGATAGTATACCTAAAAAAATTTTAGACTTTTTCGGAAATCATAGCAGATTTTCTTACAGCTCCCATGGAATCGTAGTGGAATCTTAACATTTTATCGCAACTCTTGTGAGTCACAAAAGAAAAAAATAATCATTTGAGATGACTCCAAATTTGAGTCACAAAAATTTGAAGCGAAACTTGTAGAGTGGCAACATCTTATTGACTGTAACTGTATATTTTTCGAACTGTGACATATTTTCCGCATTGAATCATTTGTTGAATCAATTTCTATTTAAACTTTATCGATGCATATAAAATCAACATCAAAATTACCTTGATCCACATGGCAACGTATGTATTCCTCGCCCATGTCTGTTGTTATCACGCCATTCACCGATATAAATACTTCCATCTTGAAAAATATATGTTCCCTTTCCATTCAATCGCCCTTCCGAAAAGTCACCATCGTATATCAAAGTTCTATCTTCTTTCATAAGGAGTCCATAACCATGTTCTTTGCCATTACGCCATTCTCCCTCGTATATGTTCCTATTGGCATACACGCAGACTCCGACACCTGATCGAAATCCTTTCAACCATCCACCTTCGTATACTTCTCCTGTTTAATATGATTATTTTAAAGATAAAAAAGCAGTTTTTTTCATTTTTCGATATATTTAAAGACCAAGAAACTGAATTAGATTAATTCTTTTTTCTTATTGAATAAGGATCTACAAAATTTCATGCTCACATTTGCGTAAAATGATATCAACGAATTTTGTTTCACTACATGAAGATATCTCGCTGGCCAAAAAATTTCATACATATATATATATATATATATCTCAACCTCATGAATTTCTGCTCGTACATTACGCCATGCTAAACTATAATAATATTTTCAAACTTTTTCATTTGAGAACATATTACTAACTCTTTACATTTACGCAGAATTATTCAAGTAGAGTACTCTAGAAATGAGTAAAAAAGAAAAAAAATCTCATATTGTGCCAGTGTCCATAAATATTACAATAAATCTATTTTTCTTACTATGAAATTTTTTAGTTTGACGTTAACTGAAGGACTCCCAACTTTTCCCCCTAAGAGATTTGCCCTCATTAAATGTTACCAGTGACTCAGTAGAATAGATGCTGACCTGTTGATTCGTCCAAAAAGGCAGGAACATAGCATGGACCATGATATCCATACTTTACATCGTTTGAATCCAGCACACAGACATTACTATTAGAACCGCATAATGATTCAGATCCACAGAAAGATTCAGTAAAACTTTTGTTACGTGCAGAACCAAAACTACAAGAGCTTCTATTACGCTTTGGCGTAGAGCACTTGACAGGGAGTTTTGGTGATTTGCTTTTTTTTGAGCATGAAGAAATTTCAGATGAAAAAATTGAAATTGGCGTGGTTGGTGCCTTTTGAGAATGAGTGGAAGAAGAATTTTGCTTTGCCGAATTCATTCTTGGCGATTCAGGGTCCTGTTTGTAAATGTCAAGACGCAAAGATGGCGTTCGAGCACGCTTTGAGCGTCGTTCTGAATGACTCTCATCGACTGATTCATCTATTCCAATAGAAGAAATCTTTGATATTTCTGACTCTACTTTCTTCTTTTGTGCAGAACTGGCACGTGATCGACCTGCTCGCTTTGAAGGTAACTTGTAATAAATTCGAGTAAGCACTAAATTTCCATTATTAGCATGGTATTTCCCATGAAGGGTAAATTTTCCATATGAGTTGCGACCTACACCGTACACTCGCAACACATTTCCAACATCTACTTCATTGTCGGGACCATCCACTTCAAGTTCATCATCAGAATCATCTACTTTGAGTTCAAAAGTTTCTCGCACTCGTTGCAAGGAACTTGTACTCTTAGGGACCATGAAACATCCTTGCCACCTCCCCATTGGAGCAAGGCAACTAGAACCAGTTCCATATAGAGAAGTATCGAATCCACTTGGAAGCTCGCCTTCTTTAGCGAGAGGAGTAGGTTGAGGCATTCCTTTCGTATATTCGTCTTCCGAAGACACCTGCGAAGAGAGCTAAGAGATGCAGTAGCAATGTACAAATGGTGTAGAGCACTAAAAGAGTAAAATTTTACTTCATTTTCGAGCACGATATTTGATTCATCAGTGGCCTTCAAAGATGCTTCTCTCTGGATTGCTGGTCCCCAGAAAATGTAGCTTGCTGGAAAGGTATCAGATTTGGACGATACATAATTCCATGTGCCATCAAATCGAATCTCTTCATTAATAAATGATTGCTCGGAATTGGATGGAAACCAAATTTGCCCAGTAAGATCAATCGCCATACGTTCAGAGAAATCTAAGAAATGGAAGAGTCCTTTAATATCTTCAAGCTTGCCATCGTATTAAAGTTGATAAGTTGCATCAATTGGTTCGAAGATAGCTTCAAAATATTAATTTCTGCCTGTAGTGTTAATAACATCATCAGCAATCGGGTTACAGATTTATAACCGACGCAATATTAAACAGAGTTATTAACTCTAAATTGAAATTAACCCTAATTTTACAGTACACACCCATTCGGCCCGGTTCTGGACCCAGCAATATGCAGGTCCAATAACTGTTGAGCATGAAACATTCCCAAAATATTGGGAAACATGTTTTGATTTTGAACAGGGTCCTCAATGATACAGTTCATAACTGCCAGAATGCAAGTTGGCACGATTTAGTTTCAAAAATCATTTCCCTCGATTGCTAATTATTTAGAAACGCAATTTGTTAGTTTGCTTAATCATAGGCTAGACTTTACGGCACTTTTCAAGCTCAAATCAATATGTGATTCATTTTTTTTCCATGCACCTTGTCTATAAATAATTGTAAATATAAAAGGCTAGCATAGCTTTATTGATATTAAATTTTGAACTTTTTCCTATCAATTGAAACTCTATGCAATTTAATTGATAGTTTTATGCTGAACATGAAGAACAAATTTTTGTTTGTCTTGTAAAATCTGGATTACATTATAAAGTAGAAACACAATTGAATAAAGTTGTAGGAGTTAAATAGCCTCAGATGAACTACATTTTTATGATTTTAAGAATTGCCATTTTTCAACACATATAAATCTATTTTTTTAGCTTCAGAAATTTTTATTGTATCACACTTCAAAAACGCTCCAACATAAAGCTACCAATGCTACAAGTAAACTGCATGCACCAGATAGTCAGTCTTTTTTAAAAGTAATTAAGTGCGGAATATGCTAGCAGAAGGTAAATGCACTCTCATGTTTTAATATACATGCAAAAGATTGGCTTTTATACATTTCCTGCAAAATGTCAGTCAAATCATTGTGCTTGCCAAGTATAAAACTAATATTTTTGTTGAAATTAATAACATCGGCAGTAGACTATTTTCTACTTAATTTTCTGATTCAACTTGGAATTTGTTTACTACTCTTTAATTAGCATTACTGCCTAACATGGACCAAACTTAAATTTCATCAAATTTACACTGTAATAACACAATCAAGGAATTCCTCTTTTCTATTTGGTATTCTTTACCAGTTTTATTTACTTAAAATTACAACTGTCAGAAGTTATGCATTTGAAAGAGATAGTTTGTATTTCAAGTATTCTAGTAAACTACCAATATCTTTAGATTTTGTAAAACATTTATATAATCAACAATATGACAAATTTTATCAATTAACTTAATGCAGCTTCATTTTTTAAGCATGCATGCAACTCTGACAAGAAACCAAATTTAGACCTTGCTACAGTGGGCAGTAAGTATCATTGCAGATTTATCTAAATGTGAGTTTTGCATAGATTTCTCAAAGAATTTGATGGCAAATACTCCACATCAAGACAAAATAATTTTTTTCAATTTGGCTTAAAAACCATTTTTTAAACAAAATTTGTTTACTACCATATATTTAAAGTACATCTACACATCAAATGTTACTTCCATTATCCATAATTTTTATTCAGTTTTGAATACTTGTACAGAATCTCTCAAGTATTTGTAAGAGAGTAATCATTACATATTTGCCATACCCAATGTTTCAAGTAAGCTTTATATTAAAATATGAATGAGAGATGAAAAGTCTCTGATTCACTGCTTTCTGACTTGCAATCATGCCATTGCAAGATAATGTTATACTCTTAAAAATCCAAGAATACTTTTTTGAACTGTAATTGCTAATTTCTTTCCTATAATAGTCTTTTGGTGGAAATTCTCTAGAAAAAGTTTTAGTGCATGATAATATTAATTGTGCATATGATGATTGTTGAAATTTAGTTTATAGACATTGTCTTCAATTCTTCTATTTGAAAAAATCTTTGGTTCGCTTTTTTGTAGTAAATGTAACAAATTTAAAAAATGAAAATAGATCAGATAAAAGAAGGTCAAGCTTGCTGCAAAGGTACCATTTGAAATGAACCATTAGTGAAGCAATATAAAATGAGGACACTTTGGGAATTAATCTCCCTGCACTTCTGTTGTTCGTTCTACTCATCAAGTTGAATTGCACTAGCATTATGTTTCTTTCAGTAACTCTTTTAGATCTAGATCTAATATTGAGCAAGTGCACATAGAATAAACTTGAATCGTTTAAAAAAAAATAGGAGAGAGCGGTTTTTTACCTTGATCTTGATATTAGTGCTTTGATTCTAGTTTCTTGATGCTACGGGGCCTGCATGTAATTCTGGACGAATGAAATCTATTTCCTTTGCTGAGTTGGCGCATGAAATCAAATTCAATGTACCTATGTTAAGCAAAAACCAAATCAACTGATTTTTAATGATGCTATCTAGAATAACTTTGCTCAGTTTTATTGTATTGTTGGATGGACTGCAATGATTGGTATAACTGTACTTCATTGATGTTTTCCATTTTTCGTTTATGTAACGTATGTGCTCAAATATTGCCTATAAATAGGCATTCCATTCTTGTCATGAAGTAGTTAATAATTGAAAGAATCATATTTTTAAATAGCACACTTAGGGTACATTTACAATCTGTCAACTAAAAAATTACCATGCAAAAATTTTTTGTGAAACTTAAAGATCAGCGGTAATTTTAAGCTTAGAAGTCCTTGCTGGACGCACTAAATATAATTTTTTGTATTAGTCTAACTAAATGCAAGTAACAAAGTCATAAGTCATCTTACCGTTGCCACTGCTATGAATGATTGTATAATTTAAACTGAGTAAAATCAGTTTACTATTTCATATCAGACTTGTAAATTTTATTTAAGTTTAAGAGAATAATAATACATATTTACCAAATAAAACGAAAAGTCACAAAGAAAATTTCTTTTATATAAATATGAACAAAATTTTCAGTATTTGAGACACAGAATCTACTTTTATTCAAAAAATAACATTAATATCAAGCAAAAAAGATAAAGTATTTCAAATTCATCTTAGAATCAAGAAAATCGTCCTAAGCCATCTATTTTCATATAAATCAACTACGTATTTTCAATCTTCTTTTTGATTAATTTCTTCAGTTATTTCCATAGCAGCAACAGCATTTTTTGCCATGTTTGCGAGATTTGCGGTAGAGCTGCTATGATGATTGTACGATGTTGCCACATTCCATGTCAGAGGTTCTGTTTTATTGTAGATATCGCCCCTGTAAAAAAATATTATGTAAATGTCGAATTTGACATGTTTTACATAAATATTTGTATGCATTAAAATATATAAATATCAGTACAGGCATATCAAATATATGCGTCAGTATGCATTCGATGCCCGAATTCCTTTCTAACTGTATCTAACTAGCCATCAAGATAATAAAAATAAAACTATCGAATTCGGTGAAATTGAAACCTGTATCATGTATTCATACAGATGTACAAAAATTCAAAAAAGAGTAAGTATAAAAAATTATCATGTACAAAATAATAGTCAAATATTTACATAATTACTTCCAATTTCATCAAACGACTGTAACACTTACGACACAAAAAATTCTAAATGGAAACGCATACTAAATAAATAAGATGAACACCTTTCAACACAATTTTTCAGGCAAAACCGTATCACAGAGCATACTAAAATAATTCTAAAAACTCTTCAAAACTGTTCCATATATATATAGATTTGGTATACACGTAGACTTACAAAGAGGGGCCCACACGGGTCACAAACTCCCGCAATTCAGCTTGTACCTTTGATCTTAATGCAGGCAACGCTAGCATTTCTCTCTTTACAGCCGGCCGTAATCGCATCAAAATCGGCTTTAAATCCTTAGCATCTACCATACCGGCTTCTGTTGCCATAATGCCTACATAATTCATTGCAATTTTAGAGATATTCATGGAAATTTCAAAGATATTTCTACCAGAAAATAAAATGAACCATTTATTCCTTTTCGTTTCGACTCGTTAGTTCTAGAGATACGGAGGCAGCAGAAAGGGAGGTTAGGAAAAGACTTAGTGATATTATATATTGAAGTATACAATTGATATATTTCAACATAGAATTATTCTAGAACTTATTCTGTAACTACATATTCAACTAATGGCTAGTATACTGGATTGTATGCTATGCTAGTAGTCTGCATCAGTATGCACAGATGCAACTAGGCATGGTCAGGGATCTAATCAATTTCAAACATATCTGATTTTACTGAGAAATATTTAAAATACAACTGATATGGGGTAGTCGTGTCCTCAAAGAGTCATATCATTTCCGCAGGGCTGCTGCAAGATTTAAGCTATTTTGAAAAAGGAGAAAAAGACTTTGAAAGGGTAAAAAACCCTAACCCTCAACCAATCAAATTACCTAGAATAAATAGCCCAACTTTAAATCAAAACACCTACCAATCAGAGAATTCGAATAAAACACTGAAAACACAAACTTTTCAAAAGACATAACATTTGTTGCTGGTAACCAGTTTTTTACTTAAAAACGTACAGTCGACATTCCATGAATTGATAGTCCGTTGAACGATATATTCTACTATTTGATAGCGTACGTTGATACCTCTATTCCGATATATTCAATTAACCGATAACTTTTGAGGTAACCGACTTTATCGATGTATGAAATATCAACTGTATCAAAAATTATTTCTCTACATAAGGTTAAAAGTGCGCTGAATTTGTCACACAATAAATTGTATACATATATATATTTGTAAGACCATACAAATAATAGATTATTGGTAATCTATCATTTGTACAGGTCTAAATATTATGATTCCTTGTTTACCCACCAGCATAGCTGAACACAGGCATACATAAAACTACCAAAACTTTTGTATCAGTGCGCCAACTGGTGCAGAGAAAAATTAAAATTGCATATATCAGCCATAAACTAGGCACCATGACGATGGATATGATGATTTTCTTTGACATCATCACATCGCGCGCGGTGATTTTAACGACGCTCCCGGCTAGTGATTTCTTCCTCTCTGTCTCAGCCATAATTCTAGCCACTAATCCTACTGGAGCATTTAGGATTAAAGATGGGATAGCAGCTAATAGAGACACAAAGAATAAGTGCAATATAATGTATGTAGCCTTTAGGGGGTAAGGGGTAGCTAAGATGGGCACCTAAAAAAGAGGATTAAAACCAATGGTTTAATTACATCATTTTAATATTATTGCATTAAATCATTGCACATTAAAGGTAATCTAAACAAAGAATTAAAACCAGTGGTTTTATATCCGATACGTTTAAAATCATGCATTCTTTATGGTGGGTACCTTAGGAAATGTAAAGATAATGAACCAATGATTGCAAATAAATCAAAGAAAAAAAGGAGACAATAAAACCATTTCAACTTTTTTACTATAGATAAAGTGTTTTAGAAATCATGTTATTACATATATTAAGTCATTAATCCAATAAATGATAAAACTAATAGTTTTTATTCATAAAATTGGAATTTGGTTTTTAAGATTAAGGAGTAATTACAGAGGGCATCTTCAAAAATCCATGTTGAAATAAGAAAAGCCATTAAAATCAGCCAAACTCTATGGAAACTGACAAAGCCACAAAGAGTGATTATTTAAAAATCAAGTTTTAAAAGAAAGGATTTTAATTGAATAAAAGAGAAGGGAATAAAACCAGCTGTATGTAATTCATTGGTTTCTAAAAAATAGGCTTCAAGAGATTAAACGAACAGCGATAAAATCATATTAATGGAAAATCCAAAAGTATCGTCTTATATGTAAAAGAATGAAATTAAAAACTTAAGAACATAAAAACCATGGTTTAATTACAGAGGCAATAAAACATTTTAAAAGATAAATGAGTAAACCAATAATTTCATTCAAATAGACAAATACATAGATGCATGGCGCTGTCTGCATCACATAAATAAACCTTTTTGAAAAAGGAAAATAACGCAAAAGAATAATTATTTTGATTACAGTATTTTGCCAACTACCAATTTTGATTGGTTATTTCCCATTTTCCAGATGGTTTGAAATGCAATATAAATTATATACGTACGTACCTGATAATCTCTTAGCCCAAGAATATTCAGTTTTCGTTGGTAGTCTTCAAGGTGTTTTTTCAAAGCTTTTGCATCTTCTGGAAGATTATTCTCTAAAAAATTTGGCTTTAAATATACAAAAAAATTAAAAATTGAAGATGCACACGTCAATGTCATAAAGAAGCAAGTGAAATATTCTTAATATCCTAGATCATGAAGACAAATAAAACAATTCGAATAAATCAACTCTACGCGTTCTGAAAGGTACATGCAGCAAGTACTCAGTTTTTGCATAATTCGATTAGAAATATTGACATCTGTTTTGTATTTTGTACATGACAAAGCCCTCGTAAGCTAATGCACCCAACTCGAATCAACTTACAGATCAGAATTTTGTGGCAATAGATCTTAAAATTCTGAGCATTTGAACAAAGATTTTGTGAAAAAATGAAAATCACACTCAAATCGCCTAAATTTCAACCTTCCTAATGTATCTAGTTGTTATAAATTAGAAGGATTTTAAACCTTTCGAGTAGTTTTAACTTTGATCAATATAGAATCAAACCATTTTTCAAAAAATTATAATAAGACTATTTTGCATGATCTAAATAAGCAGGCTCATGTAATCTGAATTCTTCAAATAATATGAATTATTTGCAAATTCAATTGTCAAGTTATTCAATAATTAAAACTAATAAGAAATGAATGAATTTCGTCAGAATCAGGAATGCAAATATGAAAATCGTGCTCTGATTGGTCAAAATTGAGTTAATCACTTATATGCAATGATCTATAAAATTATGGTTATACATTATTTCACTGAAGAAAAAGTAAAAGCACAAATCCTCTTGTTTTCGTGCTATATGAACAAGTAAAAGATAATAAAACCATATTTGTTGAAAAGAATCATTTTCCACATAAATCTTGCACTGGGTGGCATTGATTACTCTTAAGGTTACTAAAAAAGATTTCTTAAATAACTGGAATTTGTTGCGCAGCACCATTCAATTTCAGCCAATCAAATGATGTTTTCAAAATTTTTAATCCAATCACAAATAAGAATGGTTGAAAACGTTTATCAAGTAATCATTTCTGCTTAAATATGACAAAATATACCTAATCGATATTACCAGTGAAGCTGCACATATATTTCAAAACATATAAAAAACGGATATGCACTGAAAAACGGAAAAAAACGACTCGATGAAACATCAGTCTCCAGTTTTTGCCGCTCAAGAATTTACATTCATTCTAAAAAATTTAATAAAAACCGATATGCATTGAAAAACTGAAAAATTGCTTTACGTCTTTTAGTAAAATTTTAACCTGCTCATCATCAGAATTGTATCCCTTCGATGGACTGCCTGGTACTCGGTTTGATCCACCTGCATTGTACCTCTGCATTAGCCAATAAAAAATAAACAGTTAAAAATCTTGAAACTGGCTATTACATGAAAATATAGTAAAAGACAAAAATCATCTTTTACCTCTTATCAGCCATCAAAATACATGAAACAGATAGTTCAGTTCATATAAACTACCCCCTAACACTTAGCACTCCATCAATTTATTATCTATCGAACAGTTCCAGAATTTTTGTTTAAAATTGTTCACGGCATTCGGGGAGAGGACTATCTAAGATCTTAATAATCCAAAAGAATTAAAAAAAACTTTGAATTATACCAGAGATGCATACGTTTTCCAGGAATATATATATATATATATTATATTAATGATAACATAGAAATCATATATATATATTCAATTTTCATACAATTTTGTCCTGAAATGATAAATTCTCACTGCTGAAGAAACTAAAGATAAGAAATACGATTTCTATATAATCTTGATATAGTAAATTTTCTGCTAAAGAATTTTCACTTATGGCTGATAAATGTAAAATGTCATATTGTGCTAAGTTCAGCATCACATTTTTGGATACAATGAATCGATTTGGCAATTTGGTAGTCTTGATAGATTTGTAACCTGAAGTTTAATGTCCTAACGAATACAATCGTATATACTCTAGATCATAGTCCTAAACAATTCATGGCATCAAAAAATAATCTTATAACATACATATGTAATTATATATATGTAAATTTCGCATTACCCTTAAAAGTATTTTATATCCCTCTGCAAATCTCCTATTCATATCTTGCTTTAATTCTGGAGAAGGAATTTTATGCGATGGCTGATAAAGTCTCCTTGCCGTGTAAACTAACTTCAGTGCATTATAATCTGGGGCAGTCACGATACACGATCTCATGGACCCCTCAATTTGTATGAGCAATGCTGTATATGCATCCCTTTTATTTTGCTTATACATGTCGTACAGCTCAGGACTAATTCGAATTGGAGGACCGAATTCGACCACAGCACGGCCCCTAAGAAACATATAGCAAGCATCGGATACAACGAATTTTGTTTAAAATCAAAAAAGTCAAATTGTGCCACGCTCGACTTCAGATTAGCGGATAAAATACATAAACTCGATGATAGTTATAGGTTTTTTGTATTTGAAGTTTATGCAGCGCGTCATGATTTATAAGGTTTTGCATATGACAGTTTAATTAATTAGTTTATTAGCTGTTGCATCTAAGACTTTTATAAAAATCAGCTCAAAATAGATTCATTGAAAAATTTTCAGAAAACTGCATACAAAAAAGAAAAATTCTAGTTCAAGTTTCTTGTATTTCAGGTTTTAGTACCTGTATGGAAACAAAAATAGAAGTGAACTTATGAAATATTGTTAAAGAAAAAACACAAAATAGATTTCAAAATAAGGATTATGTGCATGTGCGTATGTATGTCTATATCAAAATATGGCTAAAACTTTAAGTTTGATTATCTACGTGCATGCCTATGTGTAGGTGTAGGTGTTTATTAAAATCATGCAGTTGCCGCGTTTCAACGCGGAACAACATTAGCATGGTTTACTCCAATTCCTCCATTGGTATTTTACGAGTTGAGTCCAAATCTTTTTTAGCAAACTAAATAAATAAACACTTTCTCGTGCCTAATCGTGCCTAATTTTTCATTGCATATTTCTTTGTGTCACTGTCATGCACATTCAATTTCCTTTGTAATCTGGATGTCAGATCTCAGCTATAAATCAATACAAACAGTATCAAATATATGCATACATACCTGAATCGATGTCCTCTATAATAATTTAAACCTATCGGAACAATTGGAACTAGAATGTTATGCTTTTCCAACATTCCAAAAGCTATTACTGCTACTCCAACCTGCATACAGATGCACAAAATAGGAACAAGCATTTTCAAATAATTCTATGCATTGTCTCAATTAAAACCTCCACAAAGAGTGGTGATGTCATGATTTCGACGATGAAAATAAGAATTTAAAATATTTATAAAATTGCTAGTGGAGCATAATTTTACTGGTCAGGGTTGAATTTGAAGCTCTTTTGAGACTTGTTGAGCTCTGAGAGATCAATAAAAAAGCACAAGCCTGAAAATGTTCCACCAAATATAACAGCTACAATGTAAAAGAGAGCTCATATATCAGCATTTGCCAGTCTTTGGGTGTTTAATATTCATTTAGAACAATAATAAATTTTCTAAGAAAACTGGCAATATTTTTGGCATGATATTTATATATATATGCACTAATAAGCGTTAGTCATTGTGATATCGCTGTATAATGATTTTTTTAAAGCAGCATATAATCTAGTATACTATTCATTACTATAATGAACCACTAGATTTTATTTAGTACTAGTTTTGGCTAGTATTGCAAAATATTAGCTTAGAAATAATGTATAGGTAGATTTTAAGGAACTGATAACATGGAAATACCACTAAATGAACGGTTTATTTGAAAAGGCTACATCAGATCGAATTGAATTCAGCCGATTTGATTGGATAATATTTCTGCAGTGAAGGCCTACTAGAGGGCTTCATTATAATATATTAAATTCGAGTGATTTTATTAGATAATATTTCAATGGTATTTTCATATTCCGCGAACTTTCGATGCAATTCGATAAATTACCGATTTTCGACTACAGTTGATATTCCATTAATCCATACCATCGGGTACACAAAGAACAATTAGTTTATTGAATGTACTAAATCCAAGATATCATTGACTTCGTGAATCAGGTACATTGCATTTCCGGACACTTTAGTAGGCAGGACAACTGACTATACAGTAATTTTTTAGGTTTCATTCTTATTGTCCCTTGAATATTTGAATACCTCATTAAGTTGAACATTTCAGCACTGAACAATGAAGTGTCCAACTTAAAAGGTTTTACTGTACACAGCAGTAGAGGGAGATATATTTATAGAATATCAACTGCATACCTTCAGTGGTAGTAAATCAGTACGATCGTGACTTCCGCCCTCAGGAAAAATCCCTAAACATTGACCCATTCTCAAAGCCTCGTACACTCCATCAAACACTGTACTTTGGTCTATATAACGTAACATGTCCCACTGAGAAGAAGCCTCTCGAAATTCATCTCCCAAGTCTTGTTCGACCACCACTTCTGTGTCCGATATTACTTCTTTTACAACGAGTTGTTCCGACTGTCCTCGAAATCGAATTTTATCCTAATTTGAAATACAAAAAATAAAATAAAAATCTTGGCTGTTTGTAATACGCTGATAATACTTGAATGATGCATACTATTTTGGCAACTACTGGGTAAATTACATATTTTTCAATGTACTTCAACTTTGAGTATTTTAAATTTCAAATTACAGTGTTTTAAATTGCTATACAATGCTTAAAAAAGATATTCGGATATAACGAATTGATTCATTTTAACCGAAGTGTACTGTATTTATTTATTGATAGGGTTCAAATATTTCATGATTTTCGGCAACCAAAACTGAAAAACCAGACTTGTGCAGTTTATAAAAGATTCATTTTGCACATTTTCATTACTGTCTTTAAAAATTCAAATCCTCTATCAAGAGTTTTATACAGAGAGAATAAAATACTACCTTTTTGCTGAGCTGGGTCTTAAACTGGGTGTTTTTGCCAAAAACTCTACAGCCTTCTGCCCTGATTGTCTGGTTTTGTGGCATTTTTATGGCTGCATCTTGAGGCCTAGCTACTGGAATGCACCCCAAGATTCTCGCAAAAAAACCGACCACTTTTTGGTTAAAGCTTTTTTCTGCTATTAAAAATCCGACCTTATGGCCACAATTCGTCATAACCTATGCAAAAATTTTGTTTTAATGACTACAAAATACTTGAAAAATGCGTTTTTTTGGCATAGGTTCATACAGAAATATTTCATTATTCAAATACTTTTATACAATCAAGTTAGCCAAGCAAATACTTCATGTATTTGATGTGCAAAGCTTCTTCTGAGTACATGTATTTTATAGCTAAAAGCTTTTGTTACCAGTAAAAAAATTAAATATATTATTATTTTTATATTCTGTCTGTAGTGGTACATTTGTTTCTTAAGTTTCAGAAGCTAAAAAGATAGTCAAATCGAATCAATTGACATGAAAGGTTCGAATCGGTTTAAAAAGCCCTTTTTTTAAGTTTCACCTGGATCGGAATTTTAAAATTGCTTGAATAGCTCAAACTTTTTTGAATGTGAAATTGTTTTGAAAAGATTAAAATAGTGTAATGAAGTAAAATTGGCTTGAAAGTGTTTTTTCAAAATAAATTAGACAGAAAAGTTCACATATTTATAGGGTTTGAATTTTTTCGAAAAATTCAAATTGGCTCGATAGGTGCAAACTAGTTTGACAAGCTATTTGTCCATTAAGCGGTAATTCAAAAAAACCTGTTTCAAAACATTGAAACTGTGGGTATATGAAATTCGTACTGAAACCGTCATCTACCTCACAAATTGCTAAAAATAAAAAGAAACATTGCAAAAGAGATGTCGATGAACTAGTAATTAATAAAATGTAATAATTTTTAATTTTAACTCGATGTCTCTGCTCAGATTTTACTAGGGTAAAACTGCATAAAATCTAGCTAATTACGTGTGTACCAGAGTCAACGTTGGATAAAAATTCTTTCAACAAATAGAAGAGTCATATTGTGCCAAGTTGACTTTTGGATATAAGATAAATGGAATTTTGGACGAATCGCATGAATTCAGTGGTCCCGACAAATTCTTAGCATCCTAAATTAACTGTGTAGATGATATTCTATGAATCGACAATTCATTCAATGACATATTTTACTATTTGATAGCTTCACACTTCATCTACCTCCGTTTGCTGGTGTGCATTGATTCCCTTAATCCGATAAATTTGATTACATGATGATTTTTAGAGTAATTGATGGTATCAGTATACGGAATATCAACTATATTTGAATTTTTAAACCATTTCTGGTACTTGTTCTAATTTGGGAATGCCGTATATTTGACACCTTACTTTGTCTCTACAGTCTTCAGATATAAATAATCATTGCTAATTTTCGTTATAATCCATGGTATCAATTTTTGTCAGCTACTGAAAATTTACCTGAAGCGCATCAACAAATTGGTTAGCATGATTCCCCGTGAAGATTATAGGGCCATCTCGAGGAATATTACTGTGTCCGATGACATCGTTTTTAGCAAAAAAGATACTGAGAATGCTGGTAAAGAATACGCGCACTCCAAAATAGGTCAATTCGCTGAAATAACTCCCCAAGAGATATAGTAGTAAAAGCAGGGATCCATAAGCTGCATAATGTGTTTGATTTTATAGTGAAATTAATCAAACTTTAGGCAAATCTAACTAGTTTCTGCCAAATTTTGCACTGATAATCATCATACCTATAAATAAATTTGGATGAAATCAGGCGAATGTGCAAAATATGCCATATGAATAAGAAGTATTATAAGAATAGTCGATAGTTCACTACTAAAAAAGAAATTTGAAGGGCAAACACATCTTGATGGTTTTCATGCTCTTTTGAGTTCTTCTGTTGGAAGGTCCAATTTCAGAATGATATTTGAATGGTCAAACAAGATTCAAAATAATTTAGTAGCCTCTTTTACATTAACTAATATTGAAATATTGGCTTATATTATATGCATTACAAAGGTTATGTACCTATAATAATGGATCAATTAGGACTATTTTCATATATATATATATATATATTATAAAACTGCCTCTTCAATAAATGAAATTATTTTTTTCAGAGTACTATTATAAAATAATTTATAATATTTGACTATAGCACAATTCATTGGAACCATTCATAAAAATTTTATAGAAAAAAATAATAATTTAATGCCAAGAAATAATTATTTTAAACATATTTGAAGTAAAAAAGCGACTTAACTACGTGTATAAACATTTTGACCAATACAAGTACCTGGAACAAATCCAGTATGAATAATACAGAAGCACAGCCACTTTAAGAGACGACCAAATAAATTTTAGAGATGAAGAATTTAAATGGAAGATAACATGTTTGATGTAAATAATACCTGCAAATTCAATTGGGATCCCTAGCACTCCACATATGGTTTTAATAGGGTTGATAGCATCAACAGAAAGCATTAAACATGCTATCAAAACAGCTCCCTGACTTCTAATTCTGTCCAGCTGACGCATGAAATCGCTTGTGTGAGTATCGACCACCATTTTTCGCGGTCTTTAAACAATCTTAAATACTAAACGGAACCGATGCAGATCACTAGGAGAGCAAAAGACGATAGCTCACGATGGAGTGAATCTCTTAAAAACTTGAAGTTTAGAAGAACTTGTTGTATTGTTGATTCAAGGTATTGTCAACCTGCCCATCATTCCGTTTCGATAGTCCTCGATCTGAGATGTTCGATAGTTCCGAATCTTATATCATTTCATTTCTCAGTTCAACGTGCGCTGATTGGTTGATATATATTTTTATTATCGTTTCAAAATGTTTTAAAGTAATTCTTTCTATTCTACATTTTTGATTGGCTAATTTTTCTTATAAATTTATTTTATTTTTGACAAATTAATTTGACACGAAATTTCATTCATTATTACTGTACTGCTTGGATTGCACTATGGCAGACGCAGCTGATGGACTTGACGATAATGAATCTGAATTATATGATAGACAAATTCGATTATGGGGTGTGGAGGCGCAGCGAAGAATGAGAAATAGCAGAATTTTATATGCTGGATTTGCAGGAGTTTGTGCTGAGGCGGCGAAGAACTTGGTTCTTGCTGGAATGCATGCAACTATTCAAGTAATCTATTGATACTTGTCACTTATTTATTACTGAATTAGGATTTTTATATTTATCTCTGCATCCATTTGATTTATCAATAAAAATAATTCTTCATTAAGACTGAAAAGGAGAAATGCTTCAACGAGTATCAGCGTTTGTCAAGGCGTCGAGTGTTTCAGTTAACATTTCATTAAATTTGAATCAAAGTACTAAATAGTTTATCGATGAGATAGTAAACAGGTCATTGTTATTGCATCTCTTTTTCATTTTACCGTAAGATTAAGCAAAACTTCTCCAATGTGAATCTATATTATCCGTTATTACTATGAAACAGTTAAATCTAATCAACTCTAATTTGAGAGTAAATCACAGTATTTGTACTACGTATCGTACGAATGTTAAGGTACATTGCATCTGCATGATTCCCAATTGCATCCTTATTTACTTATCTTAAAAACTTTAAATTACCCAGAAAAAACTTACGGTTTTATTCTTTGCTCTATTTTTATTACTTAAATTCATTAAAGCAAGATGGAACAGTTTGTAGCAGTTTATAAATGCAATAGTAAATGTTGCCCCTGCGGTACTCTATTGGGGGTAAGTATAGAATTTTAACACACGAAAAAGTTAAACAAAAAGTAATCTTTAGATTTTTGGAAAAAGTTATTATTGCATTACTGTAATTGGGAGTTAGTGCTTTTGAGCAATAATTTTACGTTATGTAATTTTCAATGAGCTTCTTAATTTTTAAGAATATAAACAACTGAACTTTTCGAGTTACAAACTTCAAGTTACCTCAAATTCATTCATTAATTTACTTATTGCTAACTAAATTCCTCTTTGCTATGTTTTATTTTCTAATTTATGTTTGCACACCTTATCATAGAATGAAAATACAATGACCGATTCGAAATTTATTTGAAAGGTAAAAAAAGTAACCTTTCCTCTTTTCTCGGAAGTTCACGAAATATGAAAATAGCACTAAATTATTAGCTTTTTTGAGAAAACCTCATCCCAGCAAATTAAATTCAAACAATTTTTTTGATGGTATTTTAGTGATATTGGTTGAGATATTGCTCACCATGCCTAGTTACTTTTGTTGGTATTGATACAGACTATTAGTGCAGTATGCAATCTAGTATACTAGCCATTATTTGAACATGTAGTTACAGAAGAAGTTCTAGAATAATTCTATGTTGAAGTGAATCAAATATACACTAATATATAATTTCACTGTAACTTTCCTCATTGTCCCTTTTTGCTGTATCTTTGTTAGCAATATATCCATATTTTTTGTGGCCTTTCCATGCAATTTGGTAGTGTACCAAAAGAACAATTGATGCTTGAAATTCGAAGTAATACTGCTTGTTTATATCGTAGGATAGCCAATTGGTTGTTCCAGAAGACTTGGGTACAAATTTTTTTCTGACCTATGATAGCATAGGGAAAAATCGAGCTTTAGCGTCTATGGAAAATGTTCAGCGGCTAAACTCGCTCGTCGAAGTTCACGCAGAGCAATGTCCTCTTGAAAGTCTCCCAGATGATTATTTTCATAAATTTACTTGTATATGCCTGAGCAGAGCTACGCTGAAGCAGCAGAAACGAATCAATTCGATTTGTCGGGATACGGGGATTTTTCTCTTTTTAGCGGAAACATTTGGTCAGTGCAATGCATGCATTAAAATTTTATTTGCGAACGAAAAGATTTTTATTACCTATGAAAAGTAACAATGTCTCTAGTGGAATGAAGGTCTTTGTAATTAAATTTGAAATGAGAGGTGATGATACTGAGATGTGAGGTCACTGTAAGGAAATAAAAAGTCACTGTACTGGATTGAAAATATGGTCAAAGGGAATGAAGCAATGAAGGAAAAATCACTGTGATACTGTGATGAAATGAATGGTCACTCTTTTGAAATGAAAGGTCACTATAATGAAAAGGCAATGCTTGTATAGAGTACGATAAAAATAAAAGAATAATTTAGGAACTGTTTTTAACAAATACTAACACACTAGGAGCTGAAAAGCCATCAAATCATGCTATTACGCTTCAATTTTTTATCAAAGTGACATACTTATTATTGTTAAAATTATTCTTTTTTGCATCCTTCTCTATCCTAGAACCGAAAAGGCACACAGAATACTTTTGGCCCTACTATATGTATTGCATGATAAGAATACTTTAAAATAAACCTTTGATTTTGTTTAGTGAGATTTTCATTTATTGCAATATGATTTCATGTCAAACTTTCTTAGAAACTTATAGATAAATTACTCAAATTCAGTCAAGGGAGTTTGATTTAGGAGGAATTGTACGATTGTATCAGAAGTTTTTGTGAAGAATTGTAAAATTTTGTAGATTATGTACTATTAAAGTATTACCGTGCATTTTCATTGAGAAATGCAACAACTGAAATAATTT
The DNA here is from genome assembly GCA_032358265.1 of Vaucheria bursata. NCBI lineage: Eukaryota > Xanthophyceae > Vaucheriales > Vaucheriaceae > Vaucheria > Vaucheria bursata. The sequence continues at coordinate 56,347 of JAULBW010011043.1, forward strand.
GTACTCTATCAAAAAACACGAATTCATTTTTATTTTAATTCAACTTTCAAATATTCAAGAGATTGAAATACTTTATTTAATATTTTATTGTTTAGGTTTATTTTTGAAATTTAACAAAGCTTATCACAAATTCTGAGAAAGAATTTGGATCCAAATCTTTTTAGCTGGGTGTGGAATCGGATTCTTTCTATTTGAGGAAAGAATGCTAAAATTCAGATTTGTCCATATTTTGTAAACAAATCCAAGATTCAAGTTCAGATTCATCTCTATCTCACAATGAATCTGAGATTCGGATTGGAATCATTTTTTTCTCTCTTTTTCATTATTTCATTTTTTTCTTCGATTCAACTCTCCGAATGTGTGGATGATTCCTGGATTTCCATTTGTCCATATATTGTGAACAAATCTAGAATTCGAATTCGATTGCATCCAAATTTTTTGCAACAAATCCTGAAGTTGAATTCGAGTTCATCCAGAATTTTGGGATCTATGCAAAACCTGAAGTTCAATAATAAACGGGATTTAAATTTTTTATTATTGGTTTTTATTATAATATGGCTTAATAGTCCGATAGCATTTTTGTAGACCCGAAATAATGAATAAAATAATTCTTTTTAATTTATTATGACATTTCGTGTATATTGCATGCAAACGAATACTTATGAAGGCCACTATGGATTCATTTTTGTTGATCTCGGACCAAAATTTAGCTATCGAAAAGAGACAGGAACAAATAAAGCTTTAGGGAATTTAATTTCATTACCCTTTCCTTCAGTTGAACAGAGTATGAATGCCTCTTTGTCATCATTGAAAGACAGGTTAGTACTGTAAACTTCAAATAAAACGAATTTTCACTTATAATGAATAGATAGAAAAGTTATAGTATGTCAAGTTCAGCTTTAGAATTTCGAATACAATGAATTGATTCGGTGGTCTCCACAGATTTGCCCTTTATAGATATTAAATTTATTGTCAATGTAATTAGCGTGTCACCTTCGCTTCAATCTTTCATTACATTTGGATATTCATGATTGAGAAGAAAATGTAAATTTTTCGGTCCTTTTAGTTTCTTGCAGAATATTTAGCATATCTACATTAACCAAAAATAAATACGATAATTCTTTTTTTACCCTTTAGCTTTACATTTAAAATCCAATTTTATATATTGATCAACATTACGCATATATATATATATATATATAAATATACTTCTATCCAACTGGACTTTTCACTACTGACAAAATTAAACTCTACCTTTTTTCCTACTTTTTCGACCTGTTAGATTCTCATAGAAAGATTAGTTACATGTATAGTGGTCAATATATGTATACATAGTCGTTCTATTTATTCTATCTGACTTTTCTAATCGAGGATGAAACGGTCATATTGCTGCTTCTCCCTAGCTTCACTGCGATCGTCTATATCTTGTTTAGTGATGATTCTAGTATATTGTTCCACACATATGGGAGAGTTTGGTGCGAAGTCTTTGCTATAAGTTGAATATCTGATGCATGAAAATTACATCTTACTCAAAGAGTGGAGCTTATTACGACAAGAAATGTTAAAATTAAGCAATTTTACTCTGTCAAATCATCAGCACCCTATAAATCTCAGGCTTTACTTTTCCATCAATTTTGGTTAAAATTTATAGTTTTACTCCCCCCTCCCCTCTTTCTTGTCTAATAATTTAGATTCAGTTACATTTGTTTTGGGAGACACTACATTAGGATGGATGAGCTACCTCATTTACAACATGCCAAATATATAGAAAAAACCTTTAAACAGCTTATTTTACGAATACCTTATGAGCCAATTAAAATACCTTTTTGAAATTATTCTTTCTCAGATGATAAATCAAATTGAGCCAATGGTATGTTTTTAGAGGGTAATTTTGAAGTTCAATGTTGGCAAACAGTGGAATTGGATATATGCTAGAGATAGCTGTACCATTTTTTAAAGCTTTTCAATATATTATTTGATTATAGCCCCATTAAAGTATAGTCTCTATGGATTAAAATTCAAATGTTTAATATAACAAAATCGGAATACAACATAACTCTTCCTTGATATGCAATTCTTGCATTACTCATTCAAGATATTTTTGGGCCGAAAAGATTAATTTCGATTTTTGTATTTTAAACAGAATTTATAAAGTTTTATCATTTATGTTCAATTGAACCTTCAGAGAGTACTATTCGAATGAAATCTTGAAGGGTAAATGGTAATGTTCGATTAGTACCCATTGTGTTCTATTTGGGGAAGGTGGTAGCAGTAAATTTCTGAATTTTTACCTAGTGGCAATGAATAATACGAATGCACTTCTCATTAGCTATTATTTGAAAAACAATTGCTATCTTTTCTGAATAGATGGGGTCATGTTCATAAGGCTTATGTATATGTTCGAGTTTTGCTCTTGTTTGAAGATGTACATAATAGACGGCCTACTTTAGAGGATAAAACTCTCTTAGGGTCTACTGCAAAAAAAGTATTGCATGCAAACGGGATGCCGGAAGATTTTTTTAGTGATTCTGATATAGATTTCTTATCCAGTCAGGTATGTAGTAATCATTAGGAATAGGCGTGACTAGTATAAGACTAGTTGATTAACTATTTGGGAAGTTGCTTTTATATATCTCAACTAGTCGACTAGCTTATCAACTAGTTGGTAAGTATAGAGAATTGATTTATTTATTTCAAACCTTTTCAACCATTCAAGTATTTTTATTTTTGACCTTTCAATATACACTAAGCATTTATGAGCTGAAAGGTATCAAAGTCCAAATTTGTTTTTTCAAGTTCTATTTCACTACCTATATACTAGAAATGTCATTTTTTCTAAAATCTTCTTTTTTGAGCACTTTTTGTTAGCTTTTTCTTACTTTAATTGAGTAGTCAACCACAGGCAAATCACCACTTAAAGCATCAAACTAGGATATTGCTCAAAAGATAATTATTTTTAACTTACTCATACTTTTGCCAGCATAATCTATACAATGAAAATGCAAGATTTCATAGTGCTATCTTTCAAATTGTGTTCATTTAGATCCACTATTGTATGTTTATTGTTCGACTAAGATTCATCATGTTTTATAGTCAATTTTAAGCTCTAAAAGACGATGATAAATGCCTTAAGTCACGTTGCAATTAAAATAAAGATTTCAGAAGAGTTTATGTGCATGCTGAGTAAATGATGCATCCACGCAATTTTCATCATCATATAAGTTCATGTATGCTATGATATACGAGTAGTGGGAGACTAATGGAATGCTTCATTATGAAAGCTTCAACTGTAGGTACAGTCTATGATTTAACTTAGTCTCTAACGAAAGGTCACGGATACGGAAATATGCATGAAATACTATTCTTTTCAAATAAATACGCGCAAAATTTAGCCTGAATTTTCATTCAGGGCCAAATTTTGGGGTCAAAATAGAAAGGCAGATTAAATCACCCTAAGCCATATCTTGAAGTATCGAATACGTAATTTAACTTGAAAAATGAAACTTAAATCGTTTTGCGGCCTTTCTGTTTATTGTATATTTTCGATAACTTTTCGGCTAGAATTTTGTTCGAATGAAAAGTCACGCTAAATTTTTCATATATTTGAAAGAATATTTTTTTGTCAATACCTCCATAACAGGGACCTTTCATTAGCAACATGATTCTGAGGACAGTGTAGACATCTAGTTTTGCTTTATTTTACACCATTTGAATATTTTGTTAAAATCACGCCACAAAAAAGTCCGGAAATGATTACGAAGAAAAATGAAAGGTCATCGCATTAGTAAATATACAAAATATTATTCTTTTATATATTGGTCATTCGGTGGAATTTGGAGTTCATGTGGTTGGACTGTAAAACACAAATTTATCACCAGCTCTTTGCAGTCAACATAATAGATATTAATATATATCGTCTATTTCCAAGTTACATGGGCTTCTTTGAATAATACATTTTTACTTTTTGGACCTTTTCATCGGGATATTCATATTGAAAATGTATTTTTTCGTTGTAGGCACATGCCGAAATTAACCCAGTTTGTGCAATTTTGGGCGGCATTCTAGGTCAAGAAATGATCAAAGCCCTTAGCCAAAATGGTGTTCCAACTCACAATGTCTTCATTTTTGATGCTCATATATCAGAAGGAAAAGTTTTTCTAGTACCTTCAAAATATAGTGCTTAAAATTTATCTCAAATCCTTTGAGTTCCTTCGTATATGCTTGTTTTTTTGTAAGATATCGCTAGCCATGGCTAGTTGAATTGTATTATATTGATTGGTGGAAATACGAATAGAATGCTATTCAGAACGATGGCTTTTATTTGAATATACGATTATTCTAGAACAATTCTATTTTTGATAATTATCATGTATCATAAATCTATGATTTTAATATGCCTTATTTTATTTTCTTCATCTGCATACATGCACTTTATATCCAAGTTATCTTTAAAAGTTTCGATTTCAACGTTGAACCATGGAGCAACATGTAAGACATTGGGTTTCTTGAAGGACAGGCAGCATATTATTAGACATGGGTAGTAGGGACTTTTGGGAAAAAGACATGAACTATAAAATTTGAGATCGAAAAAATTGATTTTTGCTAAATAAGTGTTGGAAGTTTAGATGAATTTCCAAATCAAATGTGCCCATTTTATGAATTTATGATTAACAAAATAATTTGAAGATGAAACTACAATGATTAATTTCTCTTTGAAATTTATTATTCGAGACTATTTAAACAAAAAGAGGCAAATTAAAGTACAGTTGATTTTTAAAATAAAACAAAAAGTAGTATATTTAATTTTATTTGCTTTAATAATAACAGAATAAAAATATATTTGCATTTAGAAAACTGTCTTATTAGTGCGCACCTATTTGAGATCATTTTAATACGCTTGAAAGTTGTAGAATAATATCCGTAGCTATTTAAAACTACTGTTGCAAAATACTGGTTTGAATACAATATCGTAAATCAACATAATTATTATGAAAGGGTCACACAAACTTGATCAACAGTGTCATTCTATTTGATATACTTATTTTTGAAAGTTTTTTGCGATAAAATATGTCAAAGCATAGTACTTTACAAGTGAGCGCCTCATTCACTAAGTGTTCCTCATCCTCAATAATAAACAATGAGTTCATTATTTTATGAATTTCATTACATAAAAGTTTTGACTGGTTAGATATAATATATTCTAAAAAAATACTCTGGAAGCAGAATTGAAAGCAAACATTAAATATATGCTATAAGTCTGACACTTCCATTTGCAAGCTTTGAAGGATGTAAAAACTGAGCAGTTTGTAACTATAGATGATAATTTTGACTCAGATCAAGCAAATTTAAACTTTGGAAAATGCTTTAGTAGATCATGATAACTTGATGTGGTCTGCAGAAAAATTGGAATAATAAAGAAATTGGTAAAAGGGATTTAATTTAGTAGATATCTATGCTGTCATCAGGAAGCACGTCTTAAACTTAGGTCACATCATGAAAATATGCACTGAAAACTAACATTTTCTAATAAGTACATGCAACATTTGACCTTCGTTTGGGACAAAATTCTGGGATCAAGGTGCAAAGTATGTGACTTAATGTGTCAGGTATAAAGGATTATTTAAAACCTGCGTTTTAAACAGAATTTTAAAAAGGTTTAAATCCTGCAATCTAGATGAAAATATATATTTTCATTTGCATAAAAAAGATTTATATAGTGTTTTTCTTTTACATGTAAAAACTATTTAATATTTAAACTATTTGTCATTGAATTCTATAAAAATTTTTTATATCATGATAAAGATTGGCAATGTCAAGTTCATCAAGGATCACATTTTTTTGTTGGAATCATGATCACAATGGATTTTTCTCTTGTTCAGATTCCTCTAGGTCAGCTAGAGACCAACAATTCATCAGTGTCTGGAAATACTTTTCTGTCTAATTGCAAGTATCTGGAGCTTTTTGCGTCAGTTGAGGAGAACTGCAGGCAATGGTGGTTTGAGTCTCAACTTTTTTTAATGACAAATGAGAAAACTTTTATAAACTCTCTTTCCTGTCTCTTGATTGCATTGTCCTCCAACTTTTCCCATGACTTTCATGTAAATGTATTAGAGGTACTTTGACAGTTCCTTGTAATCCAAAGGTATCTGGGACAATATAAAAAAAAGTACTTTTTTCTTTTGAAAAAATTATATTGCCTCTGATATGCCGGCACAAACAGAAATGGAAAAAACTGTAAAACTAGTTTCATTTACAAATCATTGTCATTTTGACATTGTATTTTAAGTGCCTGACAGCACTGCTCCTTGATTTTATGTTGCTCTTGAATTTAAGATGTGCTGAACCATGCTTGCTTTCATTATTTATATGATATTTAACAATTGAAAGATCGCTTCGGAAGGTAAGTGCATGATTGGGAATGTAAATAGAGTTGAAGCAATTACATAAATACCAGATTAAGTGTTCAATATGTTTAAGATTCAAGTCAAAAGATGATAAAACAGAGTTGATCATACTTATTAGATTCACTTTGATAAAGAAAAATGATGCTGATACAGGTAATAATGCCATGCAATTCCTTTTGACACATCCTAAAGTTGTAGAAGAAGGATTGAATAGATCTTGCATTGCCAAGAACTTCTTACAAAAATTACCTTCAATTATTTTGTGATTGAAATTTACCAACAATATTGATCTTGTCACCATCATTATTTCAGCTGGAATCACTGTCAAACTTGATTTAGCATTTGAACACATGAACATATGAAAACATGGTAGCCAGTTTGACTTCAAGAATAAAACCAAAGCAGATTGAGTTTCAAACTCTTCCATGTAGCTTTATTTGAACAGGATGGAGAAGATTCACCGAGCAAATGTAATAAAAAATTTTAATGTTCTTTGAATGCTTTTTCAACTGAACTTGCTTTCAAGCATCAAGGTGTACAGTTGTTCAAGGCATGTGAAAAGCTCCTACAAGTAGAAGCAAACATGCTTGTTTCTAGAAGCTTGCATTGAAGTGATGTCATCATGATTGGATTATCAGAAAAAAATGATCAATATGTGTACATCTTAATCAGGTACTTCTAAGTCTGCGTAGAGGATGTAATTCAATTGGCTTTTGGTGAGACTTCTTTCTCCACCTAGTGAGCAATTGATTCACATCAAAGCTCCATTGTAAAGTGCTCAATAAATTATGGTTGCAGATCACATGTCACGACATTTGTTACTCCATCAAATTGAAATGCAAACAGCACACTTTTGCACATCAACAACTCCATTTTAGATGATATAGTACTTTTTTATCATCATTTTCTTATCAGGTTTAGCTTTACAAGGAACTGTGTGTACTGGACGCATTGTACTAATGAAGTATTTTCAATATCCACGAAAAAAAATACAGTATTGATTTCATGTAATTAATAGCTTTTCTGGGTAAATGATCAGGATGGATCTATTGTTTTGGGTTCATGAAGACGACAAACTAATCAATTCTACCATTCTATGCTGATATTCCCATTATGCTAGTCGTAATATTACTAATTTAATTTCAATGGGATTTTGACTTAATAGTTCAAATCTCTGTTTTTTATTTTTGTTGATGCTATTAGTGATCAAGTCCATTTGACTGATACTTGATTGTTTTACATTTTATAACTCTGCAAATGATTTTTTTTTTGCGGAACTGCAGTGAAGATAGATAGCCTTCAAGCTTTACAGTCAACACCCGCATTTTGCACCATTTGAATTGAACTCATTTCCAAACTTTTCTTCCTTGAGTAATCGGGACAGCCTCCAATTCCTTCATCATCCATTTTAGTAAATGACTTATGGCCAATGGCGTGAATCTGATGCTGTGTGCAAGTATCGAAGTTATGGAACTTTTGAATTTTTTATCTAAGATTAAAAAAATCATTGACGCTGTTTAATACTGGCTTAAAACAGGTTTAATACATTTTTTCTGTAATTTATTTAACAATTCTATAATTTAGTGACTTTTGACTATCTGAGCCATGGAATAATTTTTGATCTCCGAAAGGAACTTCGAATCCCTAAGATTATACATTTCATATGGGGCTGCGGACGCTCCAATTGTAAGCAATTTGACCCTTCGACAGCAACAGCTTAATAGGTTAAGCGATATAAATCTCAGAGTATTAGATTTATACCTAGCGGATACTAAGTTGGCTCACTCTGTTTAACAATGCGTTTCCTCCATCTTATACGGCCGGTCATGTGTGTGCTACCTGAGGTAGCGCAGCCGGACCGAAAGGTAGAGGCCAATTTTTAAGCGATATACCTAAAATTCTCCGCGTACTGAACACTATTTTTAAATTTCTTACATTTTGGCGTATCACCCAGATTCCGTTTAGAGAGAAGGTGCTGTGGACTGTTATCACTCTGTTTATCTTTCTTGTATGCTGTCAAATTCCCATCTATGGCGTTCAATCCGCAAAATCATCTGATCCATTTTATTGGATCAGAGTTGTCCTCGCTTCCAACCGTGGTACCCTAATGGAATTAGGTATCAGTCCAATCGTCACATCATCCTTGGTCATGCAGCTTCTTGCTGGGAGTCGTATCATCGAAGTTAATCAATCTGTTAAAGAAGATCGAGCACTTTTCTCCGGCGCTCAGAAACTTTTCGGGATCTTGATAACAATCGGAGAAGCAGTAGCATATGTTGTTTCTGGAATGTACGGAGATTTGGGGACACTAGGAGCTGGTAACGCTATCCTTATTATCTGTCAGCTATTCTTTGCCGGTTTAGTTGTCATCATGTTAGATGAACTGCTACAGAAAGGATACGGATTAGGTTCTGGAATTTCATTGTTCATAGCTACTAATATATGTGAAACAATCATCTGGAAAGCATTTAGTCCAACTACAATCAACACCGGAAAGGGAACAGAATTTGAGGGGGCCATCATTGCATTGTTCCATCTTTTAATCACTCGTACAGACAAGGTAATGATTTAGCTTTGATATTTTACTTACTCCTTATTTTGTTCAAGGTTTTACAATAAACAAAACATTATATGCCGATTATTCTTTTTTTGCTAAATAAATTATTCTAATTGAATAATGCTGATTATTTGGCATCAGGAAGCAATGAGATTACTCTCCATAGACAGTGAACAAATCGAATCGTGCATAAGATTGAAACTTATTTCTTGTTTTTTAGATGAGAGCGCTGAAAGAAGCTTTGTACCGCCAGAACCTTCCTAACGTTACGAACCTTTTAGCCACAGTACTTATTTTCATTATCGTTATTTACTTCCAAGGCTGGCGCGTGGATCTCCCGGTAAAAAAAAGTATAATATTTAAATGTGCAATGCAATATGAATATTTTTGCTAAATTGGATTGACTGGTTTTTCTGGACCAACGATTGTGTTCAATTATTTATACTGAGTATTTGATCATATTTGCACACCATCTCCCAATCCCAAATCTATTTTTGAAAATAATAAATATCATATACTGTCTTTTTTAAGATTTGAAGGGTCGCCATATTTCTACTTGAAATTAATCTGCATATTTTTCTCTGCATGGCGCTAATTTGTCATCAGCGATAACTTTGACTATAAAAAACCATGAAAAGTATGATAAAATCAGAGATAAGATTCTAGTTGTTTGTCAATTCCTAAATTCGAGATCAGCAATAAAGAGATATTGTTGAAATGTACTGATTTCTCTCTATACTTCTATTTTCATTAGAATGATTGTTCTTATTTTTTACATAGGTTAAATATCAAAAGTACCGTGGACAACAAGGCACTTACCCCATCAAGCTCTTCTACACTTCTAACATGCCTATCATTCTACAAACAGCGTTGGTGAGTAATCTATACTTTTTGAGTCAGCTTCTGCATAACCGTTATTCCGGATCAATTTTGGTTCGTCTGATTGGTCGATGGGCTGATGCTGAGGGCATGCCAGGTATGTCGTGAGTAGCTAACAAATATCTATACTTTACCACTCAGATGGTGATAAGTTTTCTCATGGGTACTCCTTTTACAATGGTGTTATTCATTTGAAAATGACTAAAAAACTTATGTTTAATCAATTTCATTTCTAATATCATGCCAAATGATAAATATATTTTTTGTTTTAGCTAATCACAATAAATCTTCTCTAATAACCTTTTGTACTGCTGGACCGGTTGTAACTTAGATGATTTTTCATCTTACTCACATTAATCATCAGTCCCAGGACTATTAATTTTGAGGTTTTCTACTACTTTACTACAAATAAATTGGATTACAGGACAAAAGCCATTCCTGGTAGGGAATGGTATGCATTGCAGCACTCTGAATTTGCAGTGATATTATGAAATTTTGTTAGGCCTTCGCATACCTTGTAAGAAGTGCATCTAATACGAAATAAAACATGTGATTCAACGAGTCCTGATACTTTTGATAGTTAATCACAATTTGTTTGTATAGGGCAAACTGTTCCTGTTGGCGGGTTGGCGTATTATATTTCCCCCCCTACATGCCTGGCTGATATCATGGGGGACCCGTTTCATGCTATATTCTACATTGTATTTATCCTTACAAGCTGTGCTATGTTTTCGAAAACTTGGATCGAAGTGAGTGGTTCAAGTGCGAAAGATGTTGCAAAACAGCTCAGAGATCAGCAGATGGTTATTAAGGGACATCGGGATACCGCAATTGTCCATGTGTTAAATAGATACATACCTACTGCAGCGGCATTTGGAGGCATGTGCATTGGTGCATTGACTGTTGTGGCTGATTTTCTGGGTGCGATTGGTTCTGGTACTGGTATTCTACTCGCGGTTACCATAATTTATCAGGTCTGTTTGCATGTACTGTAATTTGTGAGCATATATTTTTAATGAATAAATATCTAGATCATTTCCAAGGTAGAGTCAGCCGGATCGTATACATTATTACAAGAAAGAAAGAGTGAACTTTTAATATCGCAAGCCCTGGATGTATTCAATGAATACCTTACTGGACAGTAATTAAACATAGTTACTGTTACTGGACACAATACTGAGCACTTCTGAAAATGTTTCTAAATGAAGATAAATTGAATTTTGGAAGAACAATTACCAGTTTATGCGGTTTGAATGCATTCGTCGAATCTTTTACCACTAAATTGATATTATGTCGAATTCTGTTCCAATATTTGGAAGAGTGCAGCGCATTTTACTGACCTTCCAACCTTTCTAATACTCATTACAACTATTTTTCTCTCTTATTTGCAGTACTGGGAGATGTTTCAGAAGGAAGCTGGTAGCATTGATAATGGAGCATTTTAATCGGTTGATAATAATTCTTTGGGGCTGAGGACAGTTTGGGAGGGGGAAATGGGAGGGTCAAGTCTTGAAACGATAAATGAAATCTATGGTGTTGGGTGTTTGTTTGAATCAGAGTGGTAGTGAATTAAAGGTTTTCTCGTACAAGCAGGACTATTAGATTCTGTGACTAACTACAATGCAAGTCAATTTGTGGGGGTTGAGTTAGGGTATACCCGTTACTAGTTTGTCAGTATTCATGCAAATATGTGTGCATGCGTATGAAATTTTAGCGTCTCAACTTTCACTGAAGTGTACGTTCTCTACTACTCTGATTTAATTTGGCAAATGCACAATAAAAAAACTGGCTTAATTTTTTTCTCGTGCTGCTTGAATATTTTGCAATGTAAAAAACTTCGAATTATACAATTTATATGCTTTGCTAGTTCAAAAATCCAATGTTATCAGCATGGACATCAAAATAATCATTCTAAAAAGTTGGAACTGCATTTGAAATTTTATACAAAGTAATGCATTTAAGTTGAATTTATTAAATGATCAATAATCATTTTGAATGTACTTTCATATTTCCCTCGAACATATCACATGTCGAATATCAAGCTCTGTGAAATAATTTAATGTGGAGCTTCTGAACATTGCGGTCTACTATCAATTTCAAGTTTGAAATTTAGTATGTTTACATTTGAGGGACCATGGCAGACCTATTCCTGATTAATTTCAAGTTGGATTATAATCCTTTCTTGTTAAGTGCTTTCGACTCTGTTTATCGTATTCTAAATCTGAGTAAATTTGGATTGAAAATTGGATGTGGCTGATGATTGAAGTAAAGAAGATGGGAGAGCTATTAAACTATTTGTGGAATTCAAGTTATTTTATCAATTCCAAGTTGCGGGATGACTACATTACCATGGCATAGGTGTTGTGCAACTTTTACTTTTTATGGGGGCATTAATTGTTGAATAGAAAAGGAGTTAGAACCCAGGACATTGAAATAGAGAATTTTTTCTCAACTAATGATACTTATATTGAAACCAGTGTGTCTTACACATATTGCCAAATAAACGGCTATCTGTTACCACAACTTTCAATGAATGGTGCTGTCAGGAATTAACTTATATTATAAGTTGATTCCTCTTCTATTTTTGTAGCTGGAGGTGTTCTTATTTAGAACATTCTATTTTTGATACTAGTCACATTCTCAATAAGTGGCTAGTCATACAATTGTTCTAAATATTAATTATGTTGTGTTGTGAGAAGTGATTACACTTCTCACAACACAGGTTAAGATATAGTGTACAATTGAGCTGTTACTCTTTTGCATTGTTTGCCTGTTTGTTGTGCGTCTTGACAGGTGCCAGCTGATTGTAAGCTATTAGGGATTATAATTGTAAAGCGCCCTAGAGTTGATTGGAAGAAGTAAATCAATGATGAGTGAATTGATTGCTACTATCAAATTATATCAGAGGAGATTAAAGTCAGTTGGCTCATAACATACACTGAGAATATTGGTACCTAGCTTTTGCTACTTAAAAGAAGTAAAATATTCAAGCCTATACTGATAATCAAAATGTCAACCAATGCAACCTGCATCATTCATTAACAGTCGACTCTTTGATGGCTTATATAAATCTCCACCTTTAGACATATTTTCCAATATGCACAAAAAGTGCAGCTTTATTCGAATTTTTCTGAATTATCGTGCCTATTTATAACCAAACTTGAATGCATTTGCCTGGTGTTCACCGGCAATTTAATCACTGACATGACCATTAATCAGCCTTAGAATAGCTACTATCTTCCCCCAAATGTATCGAAATATGTTATAGTTGAGCAGAATAACATGCATTCTCCTATACGTGATGATCACAGTGTCAAATATGAATTATTCGAAAATAATCTTATATTTGTGCATGACAGTGTTGTTTTATTTGAATTTATTGGTACTTTTAACATATCCCAAATTGTTTCAGGATATTTTATTTTGAACAAATATGCACCAAATGAAATTATATAAAATATTGCTTCATATAGAAAAACAAATTTTTTGCTAAAAAGAAACGTAAAATACCAAGGAAGGGGCATTAATCTACCAATTTTAGATTGGCTAAGTTTGTTACAACATATCAGCAAATAGAAATTGATTCTTGCGATAATCCAATCAACGTGAATTATTTTTCAAATTGTTCTTTCCATAAGACCAATCAAATTTAGCAGTTGCTACATTATGAAAGTGTTCTATTCTATATATTTCGTTTTTTTAATGAATTTTCACATTTAACTAGTAGGCAAAAAAGTCAAAATGCCAAGTTCTGCTTCAGATTTTCAGATAAAACAAATTAATTCTATAGTCTTGACAGATTAGTTGTATCAAAAGTCTACTACGATTCATTTAATCGATGAGAATTATATTTGAAATAATTCTTTTTTCATTTAGCAAATCAAGCAAATCAGTTATTACATTTCGAGGGAGGGGGGTGGTAGTATTTGAAGAAAACAAATTTTTGTCTTCAATACATATTGAAATTTATGAAACTAGAACATTAATGCAAAATTTAATCATATTAATTTGAAACGGACAAGCGAATCTACCTAAGTAGAATAGTCTCAAGAGGTTCGGTTGCGCAAACGTAAATATACTTAGCCCGAGACTCTCAAGCGCTCACAAATTATTCGTGAATTTTCAATCGATTTTGTCTAAAAAAACAGTTCTATTCGTTGAAGCAATCAGTGCTCCTCGATTAGCTCCGATTTCACAATGTCAAATTGATCCGTTTGATTCGTACTATGATCTATAAGAAAGAATTATCACAGTTCGTTACAGTTATCAAACCGTTTGATTTCAAAATTAAATGCTTTAAGGTGATTTACCAAAGTTCTAGTTTCTGCTAAGATTAAGAATAAGGGAATTTCTGTGAGTAAATGACTGGCAACTGAATAAGTTCAAGAAGGACATTATTCTCAGAGCAATATTTTAGTTGATGCACAGGAATCTTTGGATAGAACAAATTAACTCAGTGGTCTTGACAGATTCGCTATATCTGTAGTTTACTGTTCATTCTAATAGCCGATTCACTTTTTCTGAAGGCTTTTAAGCTTCAACAGATTGTAGATTAAATGAGATTGGAAATCAATATGAAAGGTTGCATCATGTCTGCATACTTAAGGTGTAAAAGGCAAAAAAATATTTTTTACTAAACATTTTCAAATTTTTTCTTTTTACTAAATGCGGTAATTTGAGCTCATAAAACTTTGCCAGAGTACTTTGGAACTAGGGAATCTTGCTCTACTGCCCTTCAAATTCGACCATACATAATTATCTTGTTAAATTGATGCATCCTTGAACAAATAATTTTCAAGTTGAGAATGTAACGCTTCAAATCTTTTGCCTACTGTAGCCCAGTGATCATCTGAAAATGTTAGTATATTGATCAATTTTTGTTTATACAAGCTAAACTCTATCGATATCATTAATATCCAATTAGAGCGGTACTTCCCTACTATTTATAGTCTATTGTATCTGATTCTACCGACAGATCAGATATAAGAGTTCAGATTCACAATTACCTATTAATTCAACAAATAAATCAAACAAAACAGTTCAGATTCACAGTTACCTGTTGTGGATACAGCCACTGCGGCTAGAAGCGCATCCATTGATGTGTCTTTATGTTCTATCAAAGAGCTTCCTTGCAATTCCCCCAGCCCTAGAGTAGTAGATAAAATCGCATCAAAATGTACAGCACCTCTATGATCTTCAGTCCAATCTAAAGATTCAGCTTCAATAAGCAAATCATCAACATTTCTGCCTTCCTGGTACCACTGAGGTGGTTCAGTCGGTACTGGCGTAAAACTACCTATATCTCCAATCGTACTGGACAGCGAGGCTTGGTCAAACCCCATAGCACTCGGATTTATATGGGGGGGTTTATGGGGGTCATTAACTATAGTAGGACTTAAAAAATAGTATAGACCAGCTTCTACTGCCCCAGTGTTGTCGACAAATGGCTGCAAACTTGGTGCTAAATCTGTTGCATCCGCAAAGAGATCGTCTATCTAAATATAACAAATAATATTTGTTTTATACAGTTCGACAACTTCAATCCTCCCCCTACAGTAATGCAGTACAAATGTAAAAAGGTACACCTATAAAAAAGAATTATTTTCAGAAATTATTCTTTACAGAAATAAATCAGTTTTTTAAATTAAACCATAGCCCTAGCTCTTTTTGTATGACTTTCCAACAGTTAATGATGGTTTCACTGCAAACGCTCATATAGTGAAAAGTCTATTATGATAATTGCTGGATTTGATAGAATTAAATTGAAAAACAATAAGAATGCTTTGCATACATTTCTTCATGCCTCATTTCATGTATAAATTTAAGGGTAACGGCAAAATTTTGCTCATTGGAGGTTCATTGTGTTCAAAGTAATTGTGGAAAAGTCTAGAAAAAATGTAAGAGTACAATTTTAAATGTACATTTGTTTTTCAGTTGGCAGTTTCTGTGCAGCAGCCAATCTTATCGAACATACTACGGTTTTACTACATAAACAATTTAACTTGTACCTTTTACATACATACCACCATCTTAGCAAAAAATTTCAATGCTGCCATCTACAATAAAAACTTCGGGTACGTCAAATCAGCTGGAGCCATCAAATTGATTTGTTACATCCAAATATCTGCAGCTGAACTCAGCACAAAATGTGTCTTTTCGTTTATTCATTTTAAGTGAAAATTCGTAAAAAGAGCATTTATAATATCCGAAGTTTACTGCCAGGTGCGCTATTCCTTAAATAGATTTTTATTAATCAAACAAGGTCAAGAAGGGCAATATCAATTATAAGGTGTTATTACATCTTATGCTACAAAATCCAAATAAATAAGTTGCCTCTGTCTTTCTGATTTTCAGAACTAATTGAAAAAAATAAGCACTCTTTCTTGAAGTTTTTTACATGATAAATTTCAAGGATAGAATGCCCACACAGAAGAGAGAGTGTGTGTAATATTAATTTTAATGAATTTCAAAATTCAACTTCAACTTAAGATTATTCCAGAGAAATTTATGACGAACAACTTATATGACTGTGCTTCAATAAATACTTCTACAATTTATAGCCTTAATAGTCAAGTAGTTAGTATTAAATTTGAATCAATATTAATTATATAATCCATTGCTAGAGTCCTATTTAGTTCTGTTGAGACTGATATGTTCAGCTTAAGTAGAGATATCGATAATCTAATCTGATGAAATATCTGTAAATCGCATGAAGAGTATGTTTGCAGTATGCAACTTTGAAAAAATACAAAATTTGAGTAGTTTTAATAAAATCCATATTTTAGGATTCTACGACATACGGTCATAAGCAACAGGAGATAACTTTAGAGAGGTTGAATGCAAAAATGCAGAAATTATATCATAAATTTCAAAAGGTAAGTACTTGCCTTTCTCTTGGAAAAACCCCTTCGTCTTTTTCCCCCATAGCCTTTACTGTCAAGTGTCGAATCTCCATGATCGCCAGATTGTTTTGCTTTTGCGAGCTTTTGAAAGTATTTTTGAGCGTGCGTTCGAATCTGGACAACAGTACGTGTTCGAATTAAGCTGGCAATTTTTTTCCATGCCTTTCCGTAAGTATCTAATCCTTTCAAAAATTGACAATGTTCACTGTATGTCCACCTTCCTGTATTCTGTAAACATAAATTGTGCACATAATATTAAAATTTTTGATGAAATTATTGTCTAAATTTATTCAAAGTCATCATTTAATGACCTATAAACTACTAAGATTGCTAATTCTGGTAGGCTAATTGCATTAAATATTAGTGGCGAGTAAGTCAAAGAGTAAATAATTCGAAAAAACGTTATATCATAGAATAACTAATTTTATATTTAAATGGAAACATTACAGTACTAATTTAAAGTTAGTAGGACTATATTCATATTTCGAAATTTACATGCTTCTAATAAGAATATAATAATGCTACTTATTTGTCATCATTTACGAGAATGTTTTAGTTGTGGAATACTGGTAATAAACAGCAATATTAGGTTGAATATTCTATTTGAATAGCAGCTTTTTAGCAATTCATTCAAAGGAAAAATTGCAATAAATGTTCAGAAAGTTGAGCAAAAAAGCGAGTACAAATACATACATATATATCTACCTCTTTTATAAGAATGCCTCCGTCATCGTCATCTTGCTGCCCATCATCATCATCGTCCAAGTTTCCTAAATCTCCTGATGCATTATCAAACTCAACAGGTATTTTTGATTGTGTGTATCCATGAGCAGTTCCAGTGACGTATTGCTGCGCATATTGTTGACTCAGAGCCACATATTGCGGCGGCGAATAAGTCGAAGAAATCCCTGGTTGAACGCCAAAATGAGTTCGAGCTGCATCTTGAGACTGACTAAGACCCAAACTTTCATTTGATTGAGCGTGTAAAGTGGTTGAATTTGCGGGGTTCCATTGTCCAGCCAATTGCTGTTTTTGCTGCATCATTAACTGTTGTTGCTGCTGGTGGACCATTTGGAAATGCTGTTGCTGTTGGAGAGGAGTCATCTGACTCTGAACATACATCTGGTGCTGCTGGGCTTGCTGCGAATACTTCTGATAATATTGCTGGTTTTGCAATTGAAGATGTTGTTGCTGAAGCTGCTCTTGTTGTTGCACAGGGGTACTCGAGGGGTGGGACTGAAGATGCGCGAGGTGATTTTGTTGCTGCTGCAACTGAATCGTCACAGCGGCTGACATAGCTTGGGCCTGAGATGCAAAGGTACGATGATTTGATGAATTTTGCATTGATTGTTGCACATTATCCATCGGACTGTACGCTGTTTGCCCAGAAGAATTCTGCTGTAACTGGTTATATTGGTGCATCATATCACCTTTTACTAACTGATTCTGAAGTTGCGGATGCAAAGAATTTTGACCCAACTGATGCTGCTGCATGTGTTGCTGCTGTTGGATACCTTGTTGCGATTTTTGTATTGTACCGCAAAGTAATGTGGACAAATCTGGACTCTCAGAGAAAACAGGTAGACCTTGAGGCTGATCATCCGATAACTGCGTCATCTGCTGCGACTGGTGCGTTGACATGGCCATTACAATCAGTGTTTCTTCAGCATTGTAATGTTAATATGCTATGCCACAATCATTCTAACGAAAATTGAATCATGTCCGATTACACCGACAAGTTGCTCATCTGCGGATATCGTTTGAACAAATGCAAATTCGCGTGTTTTCGCCTTTTCAATAATCCTTTCATATAGATAAAAACAAAACTAGATATATTATTTTTCTCATAATTGTTCTTACACATGTGGTCAAAAGTTCAATCAAATTCTAGTGTTTCCTTCATATCACATTCCGAAAAGTCTGTAATGAACAGAAATAGCAAACAAGACTTTGATTCATGATAATATGGGAAATAGTTTACTTGAATGAAGTATCAATTTTTCAAAGATCGATGTAAATAAACTTGCATATAGTATCTTGCAAACTGGCTGCAGTGTCCCTTGTAACTTCAGATCATATAATTTACGGTAAGAGCAACATTTGTAGCTAGATTTTGTTCAACTGAAAAAAATTGTCAGAAAAATTACTAAGATAAAAAATATGGCTTGGCTGAGTCCAAACATGAAGGGTAAATCTACAGAGCTGAGCTGTGAGTGGAAATGGCCAGTTCTATCCTACAAAAAAAATTCTCAAAGACACTGCTTATAAACTAAGCCCAGTGTGCTTGGAAACTCAAAAGGTAAAACTTCTTTCTACCATTGGAAGCATGTGAAGAAAGTGCCTCTTGTCCTCTCTATTCTATTTTTAAAATATGTGATTTAAAACTAAGTACTTCACCATTTGTGGCATCCATGTAAATCTGAAAAATATTTTCAACTGTGCATTTGCTTCTAGAGCAATACGAAACTGTATTCTTTTCTGTCAGCACTTGGCATTTGAAACAGCTGCATGATGTACATCATGAGTTCCAACCATTTCTGGAAAACATAAGGCAAGTTTCAAATCCAGAATATTACAGCTATTATTGTGATTGCCTCAAATTTGATGAATAATTCATCTTATAAATATATATTGAAGCGCTAAAAATGATTAAAGCTGAGCATTATGCGTTTTTTTCACATCAAAAATATTTTTATAAAAATTTTTTTAAATACAAGTGCTTGCACTCCTGTGCTGTTTGATTAGACATGTTGTAATATATTGTTAGGAATCAACTCCTTAAGGGGTTAAACTTATGTTATCGCTGTAGAATTCCAATTTTTATGGCAAGTTATTGTTCTACATATTGATATTCTATGTTTTATGGTGAGTCATTGCTGGACTGTGGTGACGGGCTGGGATTAGGATTTGTGTGTTGCTGTGAAATATATTCATTTCCAGCAGCATAATTATGTTTGTGTAAAATATACTCTTGCTGTTATAGCTTTGCATCTTATTTGCAAACACATATATGATGCTTTTATTATAACAAATATGATTATTCAACAAAAATATGGAAGAAAGCAAATTAATTTATATATCTTTCATCCATTTCCATCATGTTTGTTCGTACTTTTATCAAACTGAATGAAAGAGATGCAACACAAAACTATGACAATGAGAAGGGTAAGATAAGACAAGATAGCTGATTGTATATTACTTAGAACTAGACAAGAACTGAAGAAGCATAATGTGCATGATTGAAAGTGAGACCACCAATCATTTATGGCATAAAAACTGTAGTTAATAACCAATTTTAATTTTTAATAAATAATTGAATACAATTGAGTTAACTATCAGTAGACTCAGCAATCCTGTCAAAATTTCTGAAAAGCGGTAAAAAACTGGATTCAAGTATTGCCTCATAGCATGAAAAAATACAACCTTAAACTCTACAAAGCGGTAAAAGGATATAATTCAGTTTCTAAAGACTAGCATGAAATTTAGATTGTAGGACTAGCTAAGTATATTTCAAAATATTATGGATGCTTAAAGAAAAATATGGAATTGTAAAAGTGCATACCTTTTGCTGCAAAAAAATCACATGGCTGCAACACATTCATATATTGTTAGACATAAAATATGTAAAATTTGTGATGGAAAAAGAACCTGAAGGATTTGAGCAGTATAACTTTTTGAAAAACTAGTTTACTGGTATTAGTCTCAGCAGCTCAACAGATTTGGTTTCAAGATTTAATTGTAGAGTAGACAAACTAAGACTGGACAAAAACAGAGCAGAACAGGAACTATAATATTTATTATATTTAAATGACTGACTCACGATTGTTAAGACTAGTGTACTATATATAACATCAAAGATTTTACTTTATTCTGCAGCAAAAAGTGACTAATTATCTAAAATCCTTACTGGTTAATACCTGATTTGCCTGTTAGGCATATTTTTTAAAGGTTTTAACAAGCAATTATAGAAATACATAAAAAGTGAAGATCTACAACATGCTATGATAGTGATTGTAATGCCAGCAACACAAGAAAGAACAAGGCAACAAAAGATAAGACAACAAAATAATGCATTCATTATACAAGAACTGTAAGAATATTGGGACCTAATCTACACTGTTAGGGAGCATGTTGCCAAAGAGAATGAATACTTCTAAAGGTGGAACCAAAAGAAGGCATGTGATTGAAAAACCATCATATGGAATTGGAGTTATGCACCACACAGATGCAACTACATATCCTTTTTGAAATTCCATATATGCTGGAAAGAATTTAGTTGGAAATGTAGAATTTTCCATGATGTAAATGACATTCCAAATTACAAATAAACGACATGGTGGAGATGAACAATTGAATGAGAATTGTAGAGTTGAAGATATGAATTGTAGATATGAAATAGAGTTGAACATAAACAGGTATGGGTAACGGACAAGGCTAACAATCTTAAATGGGAACAGCAACAGCGACAAGTAGAAATCCTAACAATTTATTCAAGTTATATCCATATCCAAGGTTGAATTTACTTTATTTTTTAAAAGTTGAAAAAGTTACAAATATGAACTAATGTATATGGCAAGTGTCCTAAATATTCAAAGGTCTAGTAAATACCCGTTTGTCAAGGAAAAGAATAGCATTTAGGAAGTACAAGATTATTTCAACTATGTGCAATATCAAGAAACCAGCCATGCTCCTTGAAGAATATTACTTTACTCCTGTCCTTATAAAGCATGCAGCATTGCTTTTGTAAAAATGTTATAATTTGCACAAGATGGTTTATTACCCTTGTGGAAAGATTTGATATCAAAATATGGAAGCATAGTAATGTGTGTACAAGTAAATATTTTTCTGATTAATTGACAGAACAATGATGATTACCAAATTTTGCTTGAAAATGTCTTCTATCAATGCTTAGACAGTGGGTTTATAAAGTCTGTTTGTTGAACTAGATCCTGCATTGCAAACAAAGATATTTGATATTGTAGAGGTCCTGGATTGTTTTGAGTGCAGTTGTTTTTGTCACAAATCTCTTACTGGTACATACCAATGTGGGTAATAATGTTGCTCAGAAGGTTCTATTACATTTTCCATAGTGCTTTGCAAAACTGGACTGGGAGTTATGAATCAATTTGAGTGAGTGACTATCAAGTTGTCAAGTAGGTGTTGGGAATTAACTTCCTTAGGGATTCATTCTATTTTTATAGCTGCGGTCAGTTTTCATTTATGATGTTCCAAGTAAATTGGCTGCGTAGATGCCAGTAGGGTTATACATTTTATTGTGTTGATAAAGTCAGCTCACTTCTATCAACACAACTAGTGCATGATAAATATGCACATTCCTGCCACAGTTTCTTGTGCCTTGTTGTATCTCATGTTTCTATCAGTAGGTTCCACTTGAAGCAAAAATTTTTAATTAAAATCAGCATTGAGGCTGCTGCTTTACTTAATGTGATTGGGATGAATCTGATGCTGAATGACCTATTGAGAAAGGTGAGCAGTTGTAACTCATCTTGGAGACTAGTTTGCATTTGATGTCCAAGCATCTTGCGATTGGCTGAGGGACATCTGATATGCCTGGCCCATAAAGGGTGGATTAGGATATTTTGGTCCCTGATTTTTCTTTACCCTGGAATTTGGCCATTATGAAAGGTCAGACAAAATTTATATTTTTTGTCTTCCTCCTTAATGCTCTAAATTGCCGAAACGGACATCTCGGTTTATTTTCAAAATAAAGCAAATTTTTGATGAACAAAGTTAATATGATATTTAGTTCATTGTGCACATCAAGTACTGAATCACGAACTTATTCAATGCAATCATAACTAAAATATTCCTGGTAATATATGTTCAATAATCTCAGACAACTCGTTGAAGGAGATTGGAAGGCTCTGATTGATCGAGAGACTGAGCAGCGCGCCTCTAAAAAACGAAGGAGGCTTGTACGTTTCTTAAAAAGTTCCATCCAGACACTAGTTATTGAGCACGCAGAGCTGAGTTTGTGTGAAGGAGGTGTAGGTGAAAATGAGAAAGGTGCTATATTGACTGAAGAGATGCCCTGGGTTAAAAATCTGCTCGTGGCATTAGAACAATGCATCTTCCATGGCATGAAATTTAAAGAACAACAGGATATGCAACGACTTTGGATTTTATTTGAACAGGCTTCAAGTCAATTTTCCCAGTGTTCTATATCTAAAATTAGAAAAAAAATTGAACAAAGAGCATCAATCAATAGGTTCAGTTCGTATGTTGGACGTGTAAGAGCTTGGATTAGACATGCATTGGTTGATTGTACTCTTCGATTAGAATTGGAAGTTATTGCCAAGAGGGAAGGCAATCTCTCATTATGCTTTGAAAACTTCGCTCTGTTAGCCAACCCCGAAGACTGTGAATCGTTTCTCATACTTTGCGGCTCCCTAAGTAATTTTTCGTTTAATCTTAACATTTCGAATCCTGAACTAGATGAAGTTCCATCATGGATCCATATGATTGGCGATGATACACTCTGTGGCCTTGATTCATCGACTAGCCTTCTCCGCGATTTCACAGATACAAGTGATTGCGAAATGGATCCGATTTTAGCCCTTGATTCGATTCGTGCCCGCGATGCCCTTGAGAAAGAAAGAAATAGTACTATCGAAAGCTCTCTTGCATCATTTTTTTCACTAGATAGTGATATTCCTTTAAGTACTTCATGGGTTTCAAGACATGGCGGTGGACAGGGCACGCAAACCTCACCGATGCTGTCGCCCCTAGCAGTTTCAGTGTCCCGTGAGACACTGTTTGCAGCCAGGCATGAAGGTATTTATATTCAACTTTTTTAGACCTAATTCCTTTGCAGATATAGCTTGAAAATATTAAATACACTTCAATTACACAGGTTAATCTGTTCTAGTGTAAAATATGCCAATAAAAAAGGAGAATTTCAGGAACAATGTATACTTCACTATTAATAGGATTTTGAAGTGCATTGAATGGGAAAACACATGATTCAACAACTTTTCACTACTTTTTTGGTATTAATTCAGAATAATTTCTAAAAGATCTTTTAATGATTAAGTTATATGCAAACTTTGGTTATAACATATCTGTCAGAACCACCGAATTGATTTGTTGAATCTATGAATTTAAAGCTGAAATTGGCACAACTCACCTTTTTTGTTTACTCGTCAATGGTGAAAATTTGTCAGAAGTAAATTATTTATATCCAAAGTTTACTGTGTTTTAAACAAATCATTTTAAATTTTTCTTTCTAAAGGAAAAAGTCGTGACACGATATTCGGTGTAGACCTTGAAGAATTATTCTGTAATCCTCGACGATCATCTAGTGCAATGCTCGATGCAGCGGCTGACCTTCCAGATGGACTACATCACTTACTTAAAGCCATAGCTCACCCCCTTGTTTTATCAGACACGTCGCTTTTTGAACTTGCACCGAAGAGTAGCGAATTAGTGGGTCTTATGAAAGTCTTGAATAGTACAAATAAAGTGCCCATGGATGCAGAAGGTAATTTACACGTGTATTGTAATAGGGAAATCTTCAAATATGACATAATTTTTGCTAGTAATCTATACATATGTACATCTGATTTGATTGAATTATGCCTAAATTTGTTTTATTGGTTACAGTCTATATTAGAAGTTGGCTCAGTTCGTCCACTTGATTTTTCTCCCCACACGTTCAAGTTTTATTACTCATACATGATGTACTATTAAATTAGTAGTATGTCGAAATCTGATCAGGCTGTTTTAATGTCAGATCTGCATGTCATCTTCTTTTTTACTTTTAATCCAATGATTATGGAACATTTTTGCAGGAAAACGAATAAAGCAGTAGTTATTTGTTAAGTAATCAGCCATTTTTGATGTTCAATTTTGGTTATTCTAGGTTTTACATGGCACATCTTCATATGCATGCATAACAGCTTAAGAATTCACTAAATTTTAATGCTAAATTTGAGTACTTCATCAAGCAATTACTGTATAAATAGTCTTGAACTGAGTAGCAATAAAGAAGAATGGTCCATATTTGTAACAGCGAGCCATCACTTTAGAAATACATGCAATTTATTACTTTCTCACAGTTCAGCATGTAGTTCAACCTGTTAAGTTTACAGTTCAATGTGCAGTTCGACTTGTACAGCTCACATTTTTATATTTGTTTATGTTCTGTATATATTGAATAATCTGAGAATGTCGAACACTAAGAGGAAGGGAGTGCCTGTTTTTCAAAAAGACGGGAAGCCAATAGTGTCAATTCAAATTAATTCTAAAACTTCTGATTGGTTCATTGAGAAGATATGGGATTATTTTCCTTATATATTGCCCAGAGATAAAACGGCAGCATTTGAAATTTGTCTTTCAGCTAGAGAATTCAATTTTAGTTGAATAACTATAAATGCATGCATATTGTATTATTCCTAATTCCATTTATTTATGTTGATGCAAGCTAGTATTATATAGAATCTAATCTACTAGCCATTATTTGAAATGTAGTAGCAAAACAAAATGAAATAAAGTTATATTGAAGTATACCAATGGTGCACTTCAATCATTTATATCACTCTGTCTTTCCCATCTTCCCTCTTTTAACTAATCTTACCATAGATGCATGTATCAGATTGTACGTATGTACCCATTTTAATTGTAAATTAGGTAGCTATGCGGCTGTAAGCCCTCAGGCATTAGTGTCAGTATTGCTGTTATTTTTGAGGAAAATGCCACAGCCCTTACTTACGTACCAGGTTTAAAAACATTTTTTCATTGCTTTTTATGGCTAGTGTAAGATTTGGACATACCAAATCTTTCGAAATCACCAAATTCATTGGTTATATATGAAATTTGGCCTTGAAGTTGACTCGAAATGACCTTTTTGCTTATTCTTTAAATGTGGAAATTTGTGTCAAGTGAATTTGTTGTATCTGCAGTTTGCCATAGTTTATTATTTTTATCATAAAAGATTACTTTCAGGTGTCAAAATCGAATTGTATCTGTGTCTCTTCAAATCTGTTACAAAAAGCTATTCTTAGTTTATTACAAACATAAATAGGTATGCCCATCTAAAAGTCATAAAAATGAATCAGTTTCAAGAATAAAACCATAATCCTACACCTTTTCATGTGACTTTTCAGCTGGTACATCTTGTTTCAGTAGTACTTTCTGGTTTTCAAACAGATAAAATATTTTTATAATATTTCTTTTCACGTCTTTGGATTTCCATTTATTTTTGCTGGTTCAAAATTTTTTCACCTTTGCTAACCTATTAATTCAAATCCTTTGTATGATTAGTGTATGTAGGCAGTAAACTTTGAATATAACGAATCTGTCAAGATCACCGAATTTTAAAACTTGTCATGTCCAGTATTTGCTGTATTCGAAAATATGAAGCTGAATTTGACACTTTACGAATGTCGGTTTTCCTGTTACTCGTAAATATTCATTGAAAAGAATTTGCTATATCCGAAGTTTACTATTTTTATATATGCACATAAAAATTCAGTGGAAAAATTAATTATTTCAATAGTTTTTTTTAATTTTATGACTGGAAAGGTTACATTTCTTTTTTTATAGAGTTATGATGCTTTTTTGGCCGTCGCTAATGATATTGGTGAAGGCGATGCTCGAAATCGAAATCTCAGACATCTTGTTGAAGAGGTATTTACATTTTCTCAACATACCTTCATACACTCTAATAGAACAAAGTAATCAAATCATTTAAGTAACTTGAACTATTATCAACATAAAAAAATTCCTAAAACTGCATATATAAATTTATTGAAAATGCTCAAAAGGCATGAAAAAAAAATGAAAGTACAAATCCTGTATTTTGCTTTCTTAGTACTACAGTAGCAAACTGTATTAAGTCATTCATATGCACTTAAATTTGTGTACACATAAATATACATTTCATATGAAAATTTCATTCGTTTTAAGCAAGAAGCAGGTGCTCACACCATGCAAAATTTGTATATTCCTATGTTATCGAGTATGCGAGAATATGTAAAGTATCGTGTAATGCATGTTGCTAAGATTTTTAGAGCTTGCAGTCTTCAGTACTTTGTCGTGTAGTGACGAAGTTCGTACTATATCCATAGTATCTACATTCCTCATTTTATTTTCGAATTCATGTTTCAAGTTTTTGAACTCGCGCAAAATGAATTGGAACAGCACATGATGATTCTGATTGTAATACTACTGTCACTGAACACAGTATTGAAAAGAATTAGTGAGATATTTTGGTTTATAAGTATGTTACTGAACAGTTGTTACTTTTACTGGAATATTGAAGTGTTCTTTTTACTGTTACTGGTCATAAATTTGAACATACTTCTTGATTCTCATCTGGTTGCTTTCTGTCAACAATTCACATTGGTCTTAACGTATGCTACTTTTAGTAATGTTTCATTCCGTTAATCCATAGGGTTCATTTTTTTATCGCTATTCAATTGCCACAGTATTGCACACCCTCTAAAGTTTCGTGGAACATAAATTCTCGATTAATCGTATTTATTATGATCACATATGATTTCATATATTTGCTGGCGTTACTTTTAGCCAATGAAATAATTGTTCTTTTGCAGTTGCCTTGGCCCAACCGTCCTCTTCTTCTTCATTTATTGGTTTTATTCAATACTTTCTTGCAACCGCACTATTCAGCAATGAATAACCTTACAATAGGAAAAGTCGCAAAGGTCCTTGCGCCGAATATTTTACGCCCTGCCAATGCTGCATCGGCTGAAGTGATAGCGAACCAACCGCATTCAGAAAATGTAGTTGCAGTGCTTCTATCTGAACATGAGGTACGTATGTTGGTAGAACTCTTATGTGCATATGGAGATGCATATATATATATAAGGATGTGGATGTACGTATATGCACCTATAAATATATTGTAATCAGTAAAGAAATTGAGAAGTCAACGATTAAGAGTGTTAAGGTTTCTTATGGTGAAATCTCAAAGAGCATACAATCCTAACGTGAGCAAGGGAAAGAGTAATGTTGAATTTTGAATCACACAAGTTCATCTTCAATTTACGATTGCTGCGGAACAATATTCAAAGAATAATTATATGCCTGCACTTCAATTAAGTCTTTTATACAGTAATTGTATAGTCAATTAATCAGTGTCAATGTGAACCAATATGTAATCATATAATGAATGGCTAGCGCTATCTTTGATAGAGAGGTAAAGGTAACATCAACCACCGAATGTTCACAAACTACTTCAACTTGGGCATGTATACAGAATCATTTCTTCTTGGCTTAAAATCTAATAATATGGATACGAGATTGTAGACTAGTCAACATTAGGGATTTTTGCAGTATTTTACAATGCATAGTATCCTAAAGGATAGTATTTTGATGCTGCTTAATAATGCGTGTGTAATAAGCTATTTCCAAATTTGCTAATATTTTTGCTAAAACTAAGACTGCATCATTTTCAATATGTGTCAATAATCGGCTGAAGTTCTCTCCTTGCGGC
Organism: Vaucheria bursata; assembly: GCA_032358265.1. Classification (NCBI taxonomy): domain Eukaryota; class Xanthophyceae; order Vaucheriales; family Vaucheriaceae; genus Vaucheria; species Vaucheria bursata. The sequence goes on from JAULBW010011043.1 coordinate 84,565, forward strand.
TCTAATAGGTATATCGTGGTGCTTGGTGGATAATTCTTAGATTAGAAATTGCATGTAAAGCTTTTTCACATTATTATATTCATCCCAAAAATTAGACAAGTGTTCATATGACTGGAAGGGGCAATAATATATTTTCTGCCTTGTGAAATGCGAAAGTTTGAAAATAATCAAATGCCCACTGAAAAATGTTTTTTTTCTTATATACTCATTGGTAAATTGTACCAAATTTTTTTATTTTAAAATGAAAATTCGTAAATATTTGAAAAAGATTTAGAGGGTAAGTAGAAAAGAAATGAATTTGTTAAGAATGAAATAATACAGTTTAGTTTTTTTCTCCAAAAGGTTCCTATTTTATTCTTTAAAGGGTTTGGTTTTTGATTTTTTAACATGCCTAGTTTCTAATATTTTTTTTTAATCTTGTGAGTCTAAGTCAATAATTTGTTTTTTTATTTCTCATTTTATCATCATTATAATTGTTCAAAAGCGCATGGTTTAAACAGAGTTTATGCTTTTTTAATCGTAAATTGCTTCATTCTGACTCTTTTTGCCTGATTGCATTTAATAATAACCTCAATTTTAATGATAAAACTTATTTGTTCAAGCGACTTTAAAATTTATTCTTCCAGTACATTCTGGCTGGAATCAAAGCCGAGCTTGAATTACGTCGACAGCGCGTTTCAACAAAAATTGCTCGAGTACAGCAGTTACAAAGAATGTATAGTGCAAGGGTGTACTTGAAAAGAGACGGAGCTCAAGCAATAATAACATCCATTTGGGTTAGGCTAGAGCCCACTGAGGCAGCAGTAAAGGCCCTGCAAAAATTTCAAGAAGATGAGCAAGTGGGGGGTGATGTTGATACTCCCAGAGCTCGATCTACCTCATTTAGAAAGCTACGTAGCGCTAGTAATAATGCTGCGGAAAATCATGTGATAACATCGATGAGGTAGGCAATGTAAGGTGCACAAATAACGCACTGCATACATAATATTTGTAAAGTTTCATTTCATTTTGAGTAGCCAATGAAACTGTGTCATTTTTTCAAAAAATTGCCAGACTATTCCTTTTTTCTAAACAGTACAAAAAGCACTCTAAAAGCTATAGATATTGTTGGATCATAGAGAATCCTTCGAAGAGACATAATATGATGAAAATCATTGAACTTACAAATAGGATTACAATCCAAATTTTCATGTTATTTTAGAGTACAGCATTATAAATCCTAGATGTGTTCCTGTAATATATAAATATTATGAGTAAAATTTGAATAAGATTATTGGTACATCCAAAGTAACTGTTACTTTGAATGTACCAATTTTTCTTGAATAAATGAAAAATAATATTGTACCAAGTTTACTCAAATTATCGCATTTAATGAATTGATTCGGTGGTACCAGCAAATTCGCGATATCAAAAGTTTACTAATTGTAAAGGCCAATTCCCTGTTATTTTAAACAATAAAACAGACTATATAAAGCGTGTACCCCAAAAAACTATTGTTGTTAATATCTTCTTTTGTGTCTTGAAAATTTGTAACTTTTCATATAGTGTATTTATAATGCGAAAATGGTGAGCCTATTGTCAGTTTTGAACAAAAATTAGTTGACAAAAAGAGCAAAAGTGATGTTGACCAGTTTAAATTTCTTAAGGCACGTATCAGAGTGCAAAATCGCACATCTATGACTATTATATGTAAAGTATTATATGCAGAAAAATTTTCTGTTATCATACGTGTCAATACTAATGGTGGGCGTTAATTTAAGTTTTTGTATTAAAAAAATATATTGGGCTTAAGTAGATGTGATTCACACAGGTACTTCTTTAGAGAGTAAAAGAAAACTTCAGAGCTATCTCTCTATCTAATTTTTCAATTTCATCACAATGATACTTTAACATATCTCATATGTGGTGCTGGATTGGTGAACATATTCAATATTAAGGATTATTTTCATTTTTTGTGGACACAAAAAATAAAATTCTATCTTATTTTAACATATATATATGTGAAATCCTTAGATGGGTTACCTGCGGGATGTGCAAAGATTGCAACACTATTGCTGATGAAATCCGAAGTGTGGGTAACATATTTGCATTAGACTGCCTTAACTATTTATTGCTAGCCTTCCCGTTAACTTCTGCCCACTTATTCGCTTCTGATTCACCAGCAGCAGCCACATTTTACGCTCCTGTGCAAGTAACCATGCTTCAGAAAACGGGTAGAATTGCATCGATTGTATCCGAACTGCTGAATCTTGCCCCTCTAGCCAATGAAATTGAAAATCCCAGGGCAGCTGCACTCCGACTCGCCGGTACTCGAATATGGAGATTATTTAAGCATAAATATGCATCACAGGACTTATTTTGTGCCGGAATGCTTCTGTGCGATGCTATCATGCTGCATATGAAACATATTTCAGCTCTTGAAGGTCGACCATGGAATGATGTTGAATCGTGGGAACATATATATGTAAAAATGGCAGATGTGCTGAATAGTGCATTACAACGCCGGCCTACAACTCCACGAAAACTTTGGACTGAAATTGAATCAGTTTCAGGAATTGCATTATGCGTCGATCCTCGCGATGTAAAATCCAAGAAAGCAGCTTTATCGTATGTTTGCCATAACCGAACGAACCAGCAGATGTTTGATGACTTGGAAAATGCCCTGGGAATCAGCCCCCTGGCTGTCGAGAGTGTGGCCCCTTCCTCCTTCGATGAGGATACCCAACCTGGCCCGAGAGATGAAGATGGTGGCCGATCTGTACTCCGTAGCCCCCATAAGAGTCCCCAAATAGTAAAGAGTGGCAATGATGGGGGTTCCGAGGTAAGGAATGAGTCACCTGTGATTCGGCCGCCTCATGGAGTATCATTTGATTTTAATGACACTTTCAGTTATGATCCTGCACCTCGGGTTACTGAAGAAAAAGCTTTATTTATCCCTCCATGTTTGTTAAGTCCGAGTAATGTCCTATCATCTGATAATGTTTACGCATTGGGCTTAAGGCTACCTCGCTCTGTTGGTGGTAGCGACTGGAAGTTACTATTCAGTTTGGAACGTCATGGAGCATCTTTGTCCACACTTTTATCCCACTGTGCGAATGCCCAGCCTACTCTAGTTGTCATATCTGATTCTGAGGGGACGGTTTTTGGGGGGTTTGCCGCAGGGGCTTCATGGATAAATCAAGGAGCATCTAGCTTTTTTGGAAATGGAGAAAGTTTTCTGTTTTCATTTCTCAGGTAAACTTTGATCCTACAAAATCACACTTATATGCTTTGATATTGAAAATTCGTTTGCGAATGAAAAGTCACATTAAATTTGCATATATTTATCTGAAAGAGTTTTTTTACACCTTTCTACATAACTTTGACCTTTAGTTTAAGAAGTATTTATGTGGATTGCATAGTCATCTTATGTAAATGTATCCTAACATTTTGCTAAACCAAGGTAATAGGTGAATTATATGTGCTATTTTCAAAGGGAATAAATGTAACTGTTGCTTCTCATTAATAATTGATTTTCAAGGGAAAATGAAGATGTTTTGAAAATATCATGAGAACTTTCAATGTATTGTTAATGATACCGATTTCTAGGTGTAAAGGGCCTACAGCGGTGAGAATATGGCGTTGGGCAGAACAGGTTACTTTGAATGGGTACTTCTTGTTCAGCGATCCTGGAAAGGGAATAGGTGCTGTTTCTTATTATGCATGACTGCTTGTATTTTAGAACGGTCATTATAGATATAATGTGCTTCAAAAGTGCAATGAACTTAACTGTAATAGCAATATGCATTAGATATCACAAATTCTGTTCAAATGAATTTTTCAATTATAACGAATAAAGTAAAAAGTTGTTCTGTGCCAGTTCTGCTTCATATTTTCAGATACAACAAATAAATTTGGTCCTGATAGATTCGTTTATCCGATGTTTATTGTATTAGCTGCTGACACGTGGCGACCATTCATATCTTTTATTTTTTTAACGTTTGAGATATTGATTTAAAATTTTTTTGGGTAATTTTCAGGAATGGGAGGGGGTGGAGGCAAGGGTGAATTTGGTTGGTATGTAGACGAGTCACTCGCCTGCGGTACAAGTGGTTCGTGCGATACTTTTCGAAACGATTGCCTAAGTTCTAAGCGAGAATTTTCAGTAATGGGCCTTGAAGTATGGACGTTTGTCCCTAGTATCGGAGACATTTCAAGAATTAATCGAAGAATACATGCAAATGCACTTGACGAATTCACTGAAATTTTATAAGTACCCTGAAATATACAAAATTTGTGAGTTTACTCGAATTCATTCAGAGATTTCCACCTTATCATGACCAAAATCGTCTATTTGAGCTCAATATAGGATATTGTAGGTTTTAATTTTCTGATATAAGTTCATGTTGAAGGTATCTTTCGATGCTCGGGGTGTTAAATTGTGGGTATTCAATTTTGGTGCAGAGGCCGAATTTTATGTAAGTACAGAGTAAATGAAAAACGATTCTTTTCCAATATTTTTTCATAAAATGCTATCATATTATTTAGTGCTTTAGTAATAGGGCTATATTGATTCTATTGTTAGTTTTTTTATATTTCATTGAACTGATGCTCTGAATACTGTTTAATTTTAGCTATATGTTCTTCGTGGTTTGAATTTATATAAGCATTTATAATTTTATGCAATAACTACTGCTACATTAATGATTCCATTACAGATATCTGAAATCGTGTTCATTCGAGAGATGTGTTAATTGAAAGCAAACTTAACGAGGGATTTGTATATAGGGCATGATACTATGGCATTCATGTGTTATCGAAATTGAAAAAACTCTATGGAAACTGAATCATTTTTCATATTTACACCTCTGTTGAGTAACTGAAAATCTTGCACTTTTCTGCATTAACTCCGGGATCTCGTCTCAAACAAAAGATCCCACTAAATTTTGCCTGTATAAATGAAAAGATTAGGTTTTCGTGTATATTACCATAATTGTGACTTTTCGTTTGAGATTTAATTCTGGGAACAGCGTAGGCGTCTAAATATCTTGCTCCTCCAATGTGAGGCTCAATATCCTCCTCTGCGATTGACAGCAAGAACCTTTCGGGAAAATGATTCTTTTCGAAATTATTTAAATATTGACCTTTTCAGTATTGACCAAAAAGTCTAATAATTATGGAATTGATTCGTGATAAATGGAATAATATGCACCTTACATTCATCTTCACCTATATAATTAGAGCAACATGAGACAAGCATGAATGGCATATCTAACATCCCAAATCTAAGGGAATTTCTTCGCCGGAAAGAGGTGATTCGCTCGTATCGAATCTTGTTGAAGGTTTGTCCATTCTTCTCTGGATGCCCAGACAATTTAATGACTTCATCATTATCATCAGTGTGCACGAAGTATGGACGATAAATCATCCGGTGCTGAAGTGAAGTCTTTCGTTCGAGCTTCTTTTAAGAAAAACTTGAAAGAAACTGATTCACTAAAGATTAAAATGTTTATGGCTGAAGCTTCTAACAACGTAAATATCATGCAAGGAACTTTGAATCGCAGTTCTGATATTAAGAGGAATGAAGGGACTTGGATGAGCAATGATGACCCAGAAGATCAGAGGGGAAGAGTTGGAGTTCTTTTTCCATGGCAACGAAAAAATTAATAATAATCTTAAATCCCTCTATATATAAATATTGCGTTTCGGTAAACCTTTTAATTTGACATTAACAATAAATTAGCTTGGATATGATGTTTTTTGCCATGGTTGAAGTTTTTTAATTCTAAATTAAATTTGTCGTCTAAGTTTATACAATATACCCCAAATTACTCAATACAATGTTGAAATGCAACGATGTTCATTTCGAGGCATTTCCGCAAGCTCATATAGTCCAAGTACATTCCATACGTATGCTTTGAGATTTCAGATTATGCTATAACATAGCAAATATTTGTCATCAACAAGTAAGTTCTTTTGTACTCTGTGAACGGAAATCAAGCAACAACCCCGTATTTGTTGATTTAAAAGAGTAACTCTAGCTGCTTACATATTTATTTTAAAATATTTCAAGTTCTTGTATGTAGTTACACATTTAAAAAGTACTTTTCACTTGTCCAGTCCCGTGATGAAAAAATAATTTTTTTTACATGGGTAGACTATAGATTTCTCCATTTAATTTGTACACATAGTAACAAAAGAGAAAATGCTTTTTCAATTAGAAATGTAATGGTCAGTAAGTTCTACGGCTGTTCATTTATTGATTCGTCAAAGTGTCCGATATTTATTTTCAAAAGTTTCTAAAAGCCAGTAACAATTTAGAGATAAAATCTTAAGTAATATTTGTATTTTTTCTATTTCGCATATGGTTTATTTTTTAAATATATTTAAAAACCTTGTACCTTTCTTTTTCCGAATTCGATCATCCTCAAAACAAATAGCTAGACTTTTATTTATATTAAATTTTAGGCGTAGCAGGCATTAGCAACACTTCAATGACAAGTTGATCAGTAACATTGGTTTAATCGATTGAGGTGTTCTGTTGATCAATCACTCCTTGAGCTAATATTCAAGTCAAGAATACGGTGTTTCTCCTAATATAACATCTGGTCTTAGCGATTGCCACAGAAATGAATTTTTTTCGTCCTGAAATCTAATCATGCAGATGAAAGTGAACGCTTCAAGTAACTGGTTTTAAAAATATTTCTGCACGGTGCTGATCTAATGAAGTAAGCAAAACTTATAATTCTTCCAGATGCAGTAGCTTTTGTTATGAGCAACATTTACAAAATAATTCTTTAATTCTAGCAGTTAAGTTATTATTAGCTAATGTAGTTGTTCCGTTGCTTAGTTCTTCTTAGGAACATCAAACTAGATTATAATTTAATTAAAAAATGCCTGAGTTATTTATTAGCCTTTAAACTCTAATAGGTGCATTTACCAGTTTAAAAAACAAAATTGATATCATATCCATGATCAAAAATATTTTGTATGGAGTTAGATATCTTTTAAAAGTAAACTGGTTTATAAACTAGAGCACTTAAAGTTGGCCCAACGAAAAATATGAACTACAGATTTATAATCAGTTTGAAAATGAGAAAGCAAAAAGTAAAATGTGTTGATAGATTGAGTTTTGTTTTACTAGATGGGAATTCTGTTTAACTCTTTAAAAAATGTATAAGAAATTAAAAATAAGTATTGCTAGATAAAATAATCTTTTTAAGTTGAGTAACAGCAAGAAAACAAAAAAATTAATAAAATAAATGAACCCTTACTTTACGGTGTCTTGGTGATAGATCTTGGATGGAAGTTAGAAATTTTTCTCCTCTGATTTACACTAACTTGTTCAATTACAGTTTTTAAATTAGGTCACCAAAATATACAAGTTATAAATGTACCTTGTTTATTTCTGTCTGCTTTTTGTGTGCTGTGCACTAGTATTTAAGATATTTACTTAAGCTATACATTCCATCCGGAAAACGAGAATATAAAAAATAATCATTTTTCAAATGCATATTGAGAAATATGTACTTGTGTTTCTTTAGCTTGAAGTCTGCCAAGCTGCTGTCAGCGATGCTCCAGGAACTTAAGACATTTCTTCTCACTCTAAAGCTGGTTTTCATTGATGCACAAGGTAAATGATAGAAATTTCTTACATATTATATCTGAAATACGTGAAAACTTTTTCACTTAGGTCTTGATAAGCAATTTGGAATAAAAGATGAACTAGGATTTACTTTTGAAGAGGGCAACAATTTTCTCTTGGGAGATTAGCAAAATATTAAAACTTCAGTGGAAATATTGTGGCCTGTCATATTTCTATGATATCAAGTACAGCAAAAAAATCATGGCAATGAGAGAGTATTGTGATTCAGTGACTATTTGACTTTTTTATGTAAGAATGCTAAATTTTAATGCATACTAACCCTGCATGTTGCATTATAAAGAAACTTAGAGTTTAGTGCAATCTATAGTCATACTAAATGCTAGGAAAAGTTCTTTTGTACAAAACCACCTCCAGGCTCATTCAAGGTCTTTATAACCATGATACCATAAAGATGGTACACTTTTCAAACTGAAACTGTATAGTATACAACTAGTGCATAGGCAAGTATATCATATACCGGAACTTGTGTAGCTCTGTGCCTCGATTTTCTCTCTAGACTTCTAGCACTTTTAATTGCATAATTGTGTGATTTCCTTGTGCATTACCAATGAATCGTTTGAGCAATATGAGCTTGAAATCTAGAATTTTGGTACATTGGTTATTTCGTACAAAAAATTTAGCAAAACACGAAAATTACTTTTTCAAACTTTCGCAAATTCAAAAACATCTGGAAAAATTTTTACGGCAAGTTACTGTAATTCGAAATGGGCTTCACGAAGGAGGTAGTTCAGGAAGGCCGAGGCTCGTTACCAGCAAGAGGACAGTCGGTGCGTCATTTCAGTTTTATTCCGCTAAAATCTCAAGATTTTTCCATTACTTATTATTCATTCGACTGTCTAAATACAGAAAACGCTATTTCTCCACTCTATCTTATTTCTTCGTAATACTTATCTTTTGCGAAATTGAATGTTGGTCCTTAATAGCTAATCCCTTTTTCACTCTTAGCTTTGGTTGCGTCGTTGAGCATCCTTTAGTAAAAAATTTAAATTCTTTTTTGCGTTTCCTTGACTAGAATCAGCGGTTGGTTACCAATCGAGCTATTGTTGGCTTCTGATAAAACATTACTGTGCAAATACGAAGAAAAATATTCGTGCTGTTAAAATTTCTATTCGCTAATTTACCTGCCAGCATTATTAAAGGACTTTCTGCAAAAAAAGTAACCTTTATAAGTATGCTTATTTACGTTTGTAAGGAACAGTCTGCTGCAGCTTCAACTTCCTTGCCTCACATTTTCAAAGCTATTGTAACGCAATCATCTCAAAGTTAGCAATAAATTTGCTTGAGAAATTTTTAACATCTATCGGTACGTATTCAACTCAACAATTATTTTTTAGATGCTAGAGAAAGTTTGCTTTTATACATTCGTATGAACCTTTTATAGCTCTACTTGAATTGGGCAAAAATTGTTCTTTTCGAAGATATTATTGTCATTTCTCAAATATGAAATCTTGATTAATTTTCTACTGCTGAAAATTGTATGCTTTGCATACTGGTTTAACTTTCAAAATAGAACATTTTTTTTCGCTTCATTAATCGCTGCATAGCAGCCAATCAAAGCTGATTACATCAAAGTTGTACTTTTTTCTGTTGAAATTTCATTTTTTCATTTGACGAATAAAAAACGAGCGGCATTTATTACATAGATAGCAGGCACAACTTTGGGCAGCATAACCAGACATTTGCTCACAATATTAAAGATTTTGTACTTTATTTTCAGTAAAGTTTATGCATTCTAGCTAAATATATGTTCAATTACTCTACCCGAAGATGTACCCGCCGAAGTAAAATCGAAAGATATAATAATGTACACAATTTGTTATATTTTTTGTGCATAGGTCACTGTTCACTGCACTGGATACGGAAAAAATAACAATCTGGATTCGAAGTTCTGGTCAACTAAAGATCCTGGCCAAAGTCCATTTACATTTCAAGTTGGATTGGGGAAAGTAATAAAAGCTTGGGATGAGGGAGTATCAGGAATGAAGGTAATATTTTAATTGTACGCATTTGGCATATTTTCAAGTCAGTATACAATGAATATCTGTATGTTTTCAGTTTATGAGTTATATATATTGCAAATTTATAAAAATTAATATGTATGCGACATTGGTAACCATTTAAAACTATGTTAGGCATTACAAAAATCCATACTTATATCTGATTCAATCTCATTCATATATATATATATATATATATATATATTATTGCACATTTATAAGAAAATAAATATATAGAGCTAGACCAGCCATTTCAGAAATAAAAGTCTTTTTCAACCAAGTTATATGTTCTTTATTTTCAAAGAAAGAAATCACTTTTGCTGTATCAAAACTATACAGTATTAATCAAATGCATCTATAAACATTCATTTCTATGTATGGAGATGATTTATAGTAGCTTATTTGATTCAGGTTGGTGAACGCGCCATTATCACAGCTACGCCAGATTATGCTTACGGTAGTGGAGGTTTTCCTGCATGGGGAATAAACCCTAATTCTACCCTAAGATTCGACATTGAAATTCTAAGCTTTAATTAAATATTTTTTGTAAAAAAAGTGATTTTTCCGAGTTTCATCAATTTATGCTAGTCTTTCTTTAATGCTTATTAGCTTGCTTGAGGGCTTCAATATGTAGATATCGAGTCTTTTCATTCAAAATTGTCGAATCACATCCATACATATATATATATATATTTTTTGCAAGACTAAATTCTATGCAATTCCTTTACCTTTAAAATAAAGACTAGCATTTGCATACATTGAATTTTTTTAACAAGGAATCCATGCAAGTCTAGTATTTTGTTATTTTTGAGGTTTTTGCTTTGCATAGTATGAAGACACTGGCTGCACACCTGTCTTGCATAAATCCTGTTTAAAATGAAAATTTGTTTTCTGAAGTTTTTGAGTTTCTTGATGATGATGATGGTGGTGATAGCGTTAGTTGTCTCAGATAAAAATCAATTTACTATGTAACCTGAAGACCTAATAACTCAAGTTTAATATCTAGTAATAGAACTAAATAAGATGAAATTAGAAATAAATGTCAAAAGCTGTTGATTTCAAATAAATTTGAATTATACTGGAGCTTTCTTTCCAATAATCATAAGGCTTTTAAACTACAATTTATATTGATTCAAGCAGAACACAACTTTCCCATATTAGATCATTGATCCAATAGTAATTGAAAATTCAGATGAATTCAGTATTGCATCAATAATTGCATTTCTGTATGAACCAATCAGCAATCGAATCACATTTTTTGCATAAAAGAAACTTGACAAGAAGTTTTTCATTTATTTACGAAGAATCAAACTGAACATGCTATATACTACAGGTAATTTTTATAATATGGCTGATGAAGAGCAAACTAAAATAAATGCGAAAAAATGTCTCAATAAAAAATTTGATACATTTTTTTTGACTTTTTCGTTCATTTCTATGAAAAAGTTAAAAAAAATAGCTTCATTCATATACGTTTCCGTTCAAGAATCAATCTTCAGTGTCAAAATCTATGTAATTTTGGATCTGGGATTTAACTATTATTTCGAATTCCGGTTATTAGTACCCAGTCGCTATCAACTTCATCAATTTTCAAGTCGTGCCAATTTGCCTCGTATGCTGCAATAACTTCATTAGCTTGATATGTCAGAATACCGCTCATTGCCAAATATCCGCCTGGCTTGGTCATTTGTGCTATGATCGGCTCGGTTTTTATCAGACACCCAGCCAAAATGTTTGCCACAGTAATATCATAGAGAGGAAGCGCTCCATTTACAACTTCACTAGTAGTATATTCTGTTTCCAGGATAAAAAAAGTGCAGTTATATAAAAGTCTGGAAATATGATTATTAAAAGCATGACTTTATTATTACAAAGCATGGTTTTATTATTTAAATTTGCACCATGAAAATCGATTGAAACCATGGTCCAATATGTGGCACGGGGTTATATTCGAATTTAAGATTAATGCTAGAAATATAAATTTTATTAAAGCTCGAATATAACAACATGCAGACAAAAATATTTTGCAAGCAAAGTGCTCGATACAATCAAGTAAACAATTTATACTTTTTTAATATCTAAATTTCAAATCAAGGTTTCCTTTTCAAAAAGTACAAAATTTTCCAGTAGTAAAATATGCAACTCCTCAGTTTGATTCATAAAATAAGAAAAAAAATTTAATCAATTTAACGCTAATATATCATGAAACATAAAAAGCATTATGAGAAATTGTAAAAACATGTTTAGATAATAAACATAATGATTTAGTCTACATGTTATTACTTGAATATTTTTCCTGCAAGATTTTTGTAAATTCTTCTTTTAAACGTGAAAATAAATGCACTTTTCAGCTACTGCACTAATTCAAACCCCTCACATATACATATATGTGTAAATTAACCTGCATCAGAGTTCGGATCCGATTCAATTTTTCGTAAATCGACTCTACATAACCTTCCATCCTCGTTCCAAATTTCGGTAGGATGATAAAATACCATAGGTAACCCATTTATTTTTGCATTGTATATGCTGCTCAAAATCGAGCCGACATCAACTTCTATGCCTACTGATTCTGATGCGCCGAATTTTATGGAGGCTAAGCCGAGTAAACCACTGCCACTGCCATAATCCAAGACACTGGTATTGGGGTGCTTTTCGAGTATGCGTTCCAGCCACATGCAGCACATTCTATGTTAAGAAAAAGAATTCGCTTAAACAAAGTTGATCCAAGAAGAAGAATAAAGTGAAACCTCTAAAGTCAAACACTTCACTGTCAAGTGCTCAAATGTATAACTTAACGTAATATCCAGATATGCAAGGGACAAAAGGAAAAAAAATTGTCGCTTTCTCAGTTGTCTAAGCTGAATATGGACACAATTTGAATCAAATCATTATATGCAAAGTTTACAGTAACCGAATTCACTTTACATGTCCGAAAAGCTGAAGCTAAGCTTGGACAAAATTAGGACTGTTTCATTTACTTTTCATATCCAAAGTTACTATATAATAAAAAAATTTAAGTACCTAGTTGTAGCATGCTCACCAGTTCCAAAAGCCCCACCTCCTTCCAAAACTAATTCTAACTGAAAATAAAATTTGTTTACTATCTTTTAATATTATACATAGTTAATATCAGATATGAATAATTTATCAGGATCAAAGAACATAAGGCTTGCATAATCCAGAGATAATTCTGTTCAGAAATTTTCCGTTTTAAAAAAATATATATTATTTTATTTTCTGCATAGCAATGTCAATTCGCAAATATAGAAATCTGCTGTAGTGCTCTATCTTAATTTTACCAACCACATTCATTTGTAGAAGCTAATGATCATCATATCCGAAGTCGACTGTGCCACATCAAAGTTATTCAGGAAAGTATTAATCACAAAAATCAAGTTCCAGCCAATTAAACTTTCTTCAGAACAATTTTAATCAATCACACGTATCTTAAGTTAGCCTTTTCAACTGCAATAACCTTCAGACAACCATGTGATTATTTGCTAAGAAAAATTTTAGCTCATAAGAAATAAAAAGTCTTGTTGCGACAAGCTCAGGTTCAAATTTTGAATATAATGAACTTTGGATATATTGAACTTTGGGTATAACGAATGCATTCGGTGGTCCACAGATTCGTTAGATCCAAAGTTAACTGATTGTTAACGAAAATGACTTTATGGACTAAAACTGAATAAACTCGTATGCATCAAAATTTATTATTTACTTGAATTAGAAGTGAAAATGCAACGCATTTTTTGTAAGAATGAGAAGCAATGGCAAATAGAAGTCTATTTTAGCTGATTTCAGTCGAGTTAATTCCATGTTAGTCATGTTCCAGCATAAGCATATTATTATAAAGCACCAATTAAAATGTAGATAAAAAATAATTACTTTAAAGTGATTTATAAAGGTCAACTTGTATTTATCAAAAAAATATCCTCCAGATATGTTGCAGACCTGTTTTGAATTCTGATCCAGTGGTTCGTGCCATGGGAATCTTATTCGTAATTTTCCCAAAAAAATAGGTTCCCAAGATTCTTGCACACTAGTGACCCAATCTCTATCTTCAATGTCATTGGTAACGTACGACAGTGGGCTCTGTAGTTGAAACATCTAAAAATCGAAAGAAACCGAGAAAAATAAAAGATATCATCAAAATGCTTTCATTAGACGATATATATTGAATTTAATAAATGTTCCATATACCAGGAAAGAATAATTTTAGAAATTATTCTTTTATTTTCATTATGATGCAAAATATATGAAATGAAACGCACAGCTAAACGCTCACTGTAGATAACAATACAGTTCACAATCCTGTTATGAATTAACAGTTCAGTTCGAACTGACGTATTTAGTGTACAGTTCAGTAAATCTTTTAACTTAAACCTAGATTCTCGATGAGTACTTTTTAGTACCTGGTCCTAATTGATAGTTAAAAATTACAGTTAAGTTCCAATATAAATTAACTTGTTCAATATAAACTGCAAAGTTATCTGTGTTTCTTTCATGCGCAGTTCGATGACTGATGAAAAAAGTAACAGTTTAATTCCGGTTATGACTGACCTGTTCAATGGATTGAACAGTATCCGTCAGTTCAAACTCATAGGGAAATAGAGCAGTCACTACTGTATTCTTCCAATATTGTTGCTTTTCATTTTTTCTATTACTAAAAGTAGCATCGAGACCTATGAAAAAAATAGTTTACTAACAAAAAAAATATAAATAAATGCAATACTCATCTAGCAGCAAATTATTATGAAGATACAAATATTCGTCAATCTAAGCAGTTTAAATCAAGTTCATCCAGGGATTATTAAAAAGAACTTTTCACGGTGCGTTCAAACTCTATGGCCCAAAGCTTTTGGTTCTCATGTATATGCACCAACCTCTTTTTCAGATTTACTGAATCTGTCAGAACCATCAAACTATTTCTTTATATCCAAATATCTGAAGCGGAACTCAAAACTATGCCTTTTTCATTTATTCGATATAAGTGAAAATTCGTTTTACTCGAAGGCTACTCTAGTAGCAAAAATACTGCAAGGTAAAAATAATTAATAATTAGCATTGGGCATTTGCTATATATTATATATATATATATGAACCATGTATACATAAAATATTGAACTGTTGAAGCTGAACTGTAAGTTGATAAGATAAAGTGTTTGGTTTTTGAATTAGATTATTTGCCATTTTAAATGTGGATGTCAATTTTCGTGTCGACCAAATCCTCTTCTTCTCTTGTTTTTGTTCTATATGTCTCCCATTTATCAATAATCGTAATGATCGTTTTCAATTTGCCTGCAATGTGTGGATGTTAAAATTTCTTGCAAGTTTTTGGTCGCGCGTTAGAAAACTGTAAAGTACTCTGCAGAGTTATTTGTTTTCTCTACCAAACATATTCTATAGAAAAAGGGCAAATAAATTTAAAAGTTTTATTTAAGAACAATATATGGCTAGATATGCATTTCAATTGGTAAATTATTTTTCTATTTGCCCATTCATAAAAAATCCATGCTTAGTTGTACTGAAACTAAAGAATAAAGTTGTCTTTTATTGATTCATCTGGAGTCACGAATAAATATGGAACTATATAAATTAGTCACAAAAAATTTATCTGCTTCAGATTTAATTTCCGGATGTATGTGGACTGAATAGTGTATATTACCTAGTGATGCGTCATGCTCATGCAAAAGGGGATTTTCGTTTGCAGTTCCTCTATCTGCATCTTGAGCTGTTGCACTAACAGCACCGATTTCAAAAAGATACTGCATTAGTTCATCAGGATTCATGACATCACCGTATGTATTACTGTGCGAAACATACATGTGTACCGAGTAAAAAACAACTGATTAACAAAAAATATGAAAAATTGGCAAGATGAGCATTTTCGTTAAAATCCGAGCATCGGATAAAGTAGGTCAGATATATAAACCTATATCGACCTGTATTTTAAGTTTTAGTAAGTGGGTAATATTCCGTTAAATTAGAAAAAGTAAATAATTTATTCGGATATCTTAATTATATATATATATATATATATAGCAAAAATTTTTTCTAATGCTTGGTGGTTCCACAAAAGAACTATATTTCATCTTTAAAATTTATATAATGTCAATTAACGAATAATGACTTCATTCGGCCAAAAGATAAACTGAGCTCTGTGCTGAAATATCGCCATGAACATGTTTGTCTATGGAAAACTCAAAATGCTTGTGAACTAGCAACGTCGTTGTTGTTGCTCTGAACCTTCTGGAATGGCCTGATTGCAAAAAGTACGCACTAACTAATGGAAAACTCATAAATATTTCTCATTTGCTAGATGATATTTTGAAATTAAACGTTAAAGACTGCAGACTGGGTAAAAATAAGTTACATCTCGCCTGTCGTGTTAAGAAACCATACCGTGAAGATGCAATTTTTGAGGAAAATTTAAAAATTATATTTGTGCTCTCTATGATTAATTATACTTATTTTAGTACTTATTATAATTGCCTGCAATCAATTTGTACCGATTTCATTACTGGCGCATTGTTTCGTAGAATTTCGCTCGCCATTCCTTCTTCGACCGAATTTTGAGCATAGACATTAAGCAAACGTTTACCAGATATCAAAGCTGGACTTGAAATAAAGCAATGGCAGCGCAGTGCAAGTAATGCGTGTAATAGGCCTATGATACGTTTCAATGCCATCACTTGACTAGGTCTGCTTAAGTGCATTTGCGAAAATATAAATTTTTATTTGCAACGAAATCAAATAGTCATGTTCCCACCAATAAAAATCTGCAATTCCAACTGAGAGCCGTCAAAACAAAATCTGTGATTGGAGGGACATACTGACGATCCAAGCCGACTATTCAAGCCGAAAATATTTCAAGAATTTTTGCCACCTTAATTGTTTTCCTAGGCGCTTCCCCATAGTAAGTTTGAGAACCAACACTTAATCTGAAAAAATGGTGTTTCGACGACAGCATTCTTATCGGCAATTCATCAGAAGTCTTTCATGGACTTCATATTCTCAAATATTCAGACCCCCAACTTGGTCTACAGTGAAATCTTGCAAAGTATGTATTATGATGGAGCTCAATTCCTCCCTGCTTGGCAGAATTTCTTTTTGAAATTCGACAAATCATGTACGATAACATACTTCTTGGGTCCAAATTGGTTTCTCTTTTTCTATGAAATCATTGCTTTACTTAAAAATGGTGTAAGTCCTCAATTTTCATTTCTATACATGAATGAATAATGCCCAGACTAAACTTGCACTCCTTTGAAGAATGCATAAGTACATGGAAATATATATATTCATACTTTGTTCATGTCCCGCATTTCCTGTGGTTTTTCATTTTGACACAGCCCTCCAAAAAACCATAATTTGTATTGATCATATTGTACGAATACCTGTACTGCCTGAATCCAAATGGACACAAGCCTCACTCCCTATGATGCTTGGTGATTTGAGATCATCTTGAGCTTGAGTTGTTAGGAATCGAGCAAATTTTGATTTACTTGGTAATCTTTTTGTCATCATTATATCCAGATATTAACTGCTCAATTCTTCTACACTGATATATAGACAAGACCTTTTCAAGATCATGGGGAAGAGAATCGACCTTTTGGAGATTGTTAAAATAATCAGGTCCAACAACGTTCTTACTAGATTGCTGCACTCTGTTATACCATATCGGCAATCCTTAGTTGACCTAACCTTAATCCACACTCAAGCACAGTTACGATGTGTCTTAATCCCACACAAAGCTGCCTTGGATTCAAGCACTTTGTATCCTAGTTTTACGTTCATCAGCTGCCAGTAATGATCTTGGATTTGTGTTAAGTTTCTAGCGGGGACTTTTTACCCTTGCTGGCAATATATAAATGTAGTTACTTGAAAGGTATATTGCATACAAGTAATCTGAAAGATGCATTGAAATTTTACCTGCATCATATAATTTGTCATCTACTCTTTTTCTCGAAACAAAATTGTGGGTATTAAGTGGATTTTAAATGCTTATTTATTTCTTTGCTAGGTGTTTTTTTTAGTTTTTCAAAGGTATTTTTGGCGATTTGACACGTACATGTAATATTGCCAGATAAGTTTATTTCTTAGAATCCTGCTTGCTACTGATTTCAAATAGATCTTTGCCCAGTAAAGGAAGGATACAAACAAATTAGATAGTTATTAAATATCAACCAATTAGAACCAAACTACTTGACTGATTTCAAGGACTTGTGAAGATGACCTACTTTTGTTTTTCATTGGCTTAAAAACATACGAAAAAGTATCGTAATCTACTGAAACTGCCAATTAGAGTAATATTAAATTCATCTTATAAAACTTAACATCTCTGACAAACTTTTCAGTACAACAAAACATTACATTTTATTCCAAATGAGTCACTTGCACTCGAATGTAACAAATGAAGTTAGACAGAACTGCAAAAATATCACAAGAGTACATACGATTGGATGATTTTTCCGTTGCTTCTCAAATGACCAAATAAAAGTAAATAAAATATCTCAAATTTTCCACTAAAAGATAGAGCTGTTTTCATACCTGCATTCTAAAATTTTTAAGAATCCTATAAATTTAAACTTGATGAAATCTAAGATCATCTCAATGGCAAAATCTCAAAAAGAGAAACGAATTCAATAAGATTGAAAATATATTGATGAGCTTGATTTGGTAGGTCGAGAACAACCACCCAAATATGCACAAAGTCTTGTTAATGCAGCGCAACAAGCAATAAAATTAGTCTTCCTTCTTGGTACCATTATCGGATTTTGCTACTCGGCTTTCTTTGCCCCTCACCTAAAGTAAAAATATATAGATATGTGAAAAATTGACTTTTTCCTAGATAGACCTTTGTCTTTGGTTGCGAATGAAGGGTCACTGTATTGAAGTTCAAATATAACGTTCAAGGGACCTTAGGGTTTAGGTTCATTGTTTCGAAACTATTAATTTTTAATTGTAAGAAATATAAAATCATTAAATTTCATTCCTAGCATCAAATGATTCTGAAAGATAGAGGATACAACTACCAATTAACATCAACCTTAGTTACCCACTACTTATTAACACCTGGGATCAATGCTCTCTACCTTCTGAAAAATTTGCAACCCAATTCTAGCTGACTTAAGCCTCATGTTGACTTGCCATTCGATATACATTTTTACCTTGTATAACAATATATAAATACAAAATTTGACTAACCTTCTTTATGAAACGGCTGATTGCATATTGGAGGAAGAGAAAAGCATAACTGAATCAGAAAAAGTAAGATTAAAAAATATGAACTTTTCAGTTTATTTCAAAATTCCATCAGTAATATGATGCATATTTACATTATTGATAATAGTTCAAAATTGTGGTTTTGATTCCGATATACAAACAGATTAAGTCAAATGTAATCTTGATGGCATTAAAAATTTCACAATATTATTTGCATAGGTACACGTCTCTGCTCATACTCACTCAAAGAAACTGACACTTTTCTGTTTAAATTATGTACGTACATAAAAATTTTGCAAATGTTTGCTGCCTACGCATATAACCACTCATTGAGTCCGTGCAGAATTTCCATACTTTAAGAAACATTTACTCTATATATATATAGAAATTGCCATTGAAACATTTATAGAAATTAAAGTCGACAGCCTAAAAACATACGTGCAATATTAAAGTACACCAAAATAATCCCATCACCCAGCGAAATCAGTCAATCAAAAAATAGCTTCATATAAAAAACGTAAATTATTATCAGAGTAACATTTTTTTACTGAACAAAATAAACAAGAACTAGAAAAAGGGTTTCAAATTGACTTCTTAAATCATTTCTAGGCAATTTTCACTTAAAGTAAGTTTAGAATAGTGTTATAAGGTTAAAATCCTTCTGTTCAAGGAAAAAGAGAATTAGAAGGAAATGCTATACTTAAACTGTCTGATTTCATTTTCTGAAATATAAATATTACATAATTCAATAGCAATTACCAAATTAGTAGTATAAATTCGAAATAATTTTTGTCATGCATATTATTGCATTAAACAGTAAGTACGTACCTGGCATACATCAGCCCCCCAGCCCATAAATTGCCTAAATGAATATTTTTTGTATTTCCCTGAAAAAATTGGTCAACTTTAAAAACACATATATAATTTGCTATTTATCTATAATCATTAATATTTAGATTTCATGAGACAATGTAAATGCATTAAATTTCATGTAAAAGCCATACATAAAATCGAAAAAGGGCAAATCAGCAAATAAATATTCTGAAATCACTTTGATTGGTTGGTTTTTCTTTCATGAAGACAATATACTTTACACTCTATGATTGTATATATGCATATGTGCACCCAAGTAACAAATCTTACCATTGCATAGTAATACCAGCAAGAGCAGCAAACTAAGATCCCTAAAAACATCTGAGAAATCTGTTCAAAAGCAAAAAAATAGTTAAATTTTGCTTATAATAAACTCTTTCCAGCACAAATGAATGGAAACTAGAAAAATAGAAGCGACAAAGGTATACTGATGAATACATTTTTTAAATATTACCATAGAGATGAACTATTTACACAGATAAAGTATTGAAAAGATATCAACACTATTGCCATTAATAAGTTGGACTTTCATCCCAAACGAAAGATCAAAATTACAAAAACAAACGCCATAATAATTCTTTTTATATAAATATACAAAATTTAATCGCATGACCATTGATTTTGGAATTACTCATGTGAAATGATAATTGATATATCAAAATAAATATACTTGGTACAAAACGAATTTACTTTTAAAAAACTTTCAATTAAAACAAATAGATGAACAAGTCATTTGTGTTCAATTTCAGAGTCATAATTTCGGATACAACAAATGAATTCAGCGGTCCCAACAAATTTTTCTAACCCAAACTTTACTTTAAAGATGCATATATGAGTCCTCCTGATGGAATATAAGCACATAACCTAATTCAACAGAATGAGAATGCCAGTGCCATCATTACTTGAAAATAATTATTACCACAAGATTTTATTGACACACGACGCATACATAAATGTGTAATTGTATTACCTGCATCATTGTAACATAATATGGCTTACAAAGCCTAATCTTAAGGGCAGCAAGAGCATAGTACAAGTACATTACAGCATGGACGGTATAATTCATAGCGGCAAAATAAATAGAATAAGCCTCCATGTGGTAGTAGCTGTAGAGAAAAGTAAACCCAATATTTTAGATTCATGAACTGAACCGAACTGCGAACTGAATGTAAAAATAGATCGAATCTTTCCAAATTTGTCTCCAAACATCTTGCCCCAATCAAAAAAGTCAAATTTGAATTATGTGCTCGAATAAGCCAGATATTGGGCTTCATTCCCATGACTGACTATTATTATACAATAAACTGAACTATAATGGTGCGAACTCTCATTTTTATGCATTATTGTTAAATATGGGTCTAAAATTTAAGTATTTAAACAAATTCTACAAAGAAAGGCGTTTTATTTATGAACTTTTGAATAAGTATTTAATTGTATATGAAGTTTGGATTTATGGACAAATCATTGTAGATACAGATTTGGTCAGTTACAAATTACAAATTTTTTAAAAGATTCTGATTTTAAAATTACTAGTTCATGGGAAAGAAAAAGCATATACTCAAGAAAAGTAGATTCGGTGAACATCAAAGTAAGATTAACTATGAAAATTGACATTCACATATGAAGTGGCAAATCATCAACTTAATATGGTTTATTCGTTGTCAGCTCTTTGTGGTATGCATATTTCTAACCGTAAAAATAATTGAACTGTACGGTGACCTGCATAAATTGAACTGAATAATACCATAAGTCAAAATTACTAACCTGTGCCATGTATAGAGAAGAACAGTAACATGGTGATACCAATGTAGGAAAATCAGTGGTTTTTTGCGAAGAATAATGAACATAGTATCACCGAGCTCAGGAGTTTTAGAGAACACAAACAACTGAAAAAGTCAAGAAGTGAAGTATCTTTTACAAAGACTACAATTAATTTGAGTATAGAAACCTCGGAAACTACGCTTTGAGGCGAAGCTCTAAAATAACGAAATATTACATTTTCTTCATTTTACATTGAACTTTAGTTCGAGAAAAACCATTGTGAACGACTAAATATCAATTGGAACAAGAAATAACAAGTGAAAAATAAGTTGTTCTTTCAGAAATATTAAATTAAAATACTTTGTAAATGACTAAGGGCTAATATTAAAAATGGTTAAATTTATATATATATATGCACACTATTTAGTTTAAAACTTTGAATATGCCATCCCGATTTGTAGCAGATTTGTGCATAGATTAAAATTATCACGCTATAGTGTATAAGAACTCAAAACTTTTGTTCAGTAAAAAGCCATTGTATGTACGCTACTTACAAAGCCATCTTTTTGTCATCTATCTTGATATAATATTTAGAATTTTTGGGAAGCACTAAAAATTTGCTCGGTAAAGTGCACATACAAGTACTTACAATTAGTATACATTTTTTTCAAGTGTGCGTAGCTTAGATGATTCTCAGACGACAGAACTAAACAACTTCCCCCTAAAATTGCACTATATCCTTTACACAATATACAGCAGCTGTTCATTTCATCCATCACAAATCATTATACATCTACAATACCAGGTTATACTCAAGTAAAAATAGTAACATTGTTATAAATAAAAGAATCATAATATTTTTACTCGTGGAGGCAAATAGTTGTTAGTGAAAAAACCACAAAAATGAAGAATACATGACAGAAAGAAAACTATGTTCTCTTGAAGTTTCTCTTGAGGATCAACACTTTATAGTCTATTCGTAAAAATTTCAAATATTTTTATACCTGAGCCCAAAGGCCAATCGCACCGCCACCGCACCAATCTCTCCCTGGGCCAGCAATAGTAAATTCGTAACCTTTTGTGTAAATTACATGAGCGAGATGCGGAACAGTTTTTAAGGCTCCAATGATACTGAATATCGCGAGTCCAGCGTTCCACACAATCAGAAATTTCTACAAAAAAATCAAATTTAAAAACTTGAAACACTCGAAAATCAAGCAACTATTCACAGGAAGTCTTTTGGATACAGAAGAGTTTCATTGAATAGATTTCTACTCATAGCGAATAAACATAAAAGTCATATTAAGCCAGTTAGATTCTCAGATATAACGAATTTGTTCAATAATTCCGACCAATTTGTTGCATGCAAAGTTTACCAGAATTTCACCACTATCCATCACTATAATTGAATAATTATTAATGCTCCATATCATATTATTTATCAAACTGTAGAAATTGAGCTTGCTACTTGTTATGAAGGCTATTTACAATTTTAAAAATACAGTAATATCGATAAGGAAAAACATGATAAAATAGCAGAACAACAATTGCAAGACCAATATTCCAAACAGGCAAATGTTTGTTAGTATTTCAAAATTTACTGCCAAAAACTACTTGAAAATTACAAAAATAAAAAAATAGACCAAAAATATCAATTCAGTAATATTTGATACATATAATTAATTTGAATGAAGAATTATATATAGCAGTTTTCAGCGTGACAATTATGATGATAGTTAAAGAAAATATTCCATCAGCGGAGGCATTTCCCTAAAAATTCCAATAATATTTATTTTAAAAAAATGAAAATAGTAAATGTAACACAAAGTTGTATAAAATTTATCCAAGACATTCGAATATTTTATGAAAGTGTTAACTAAAATAATGCTGTTAATACATTTCATGAAATGACTTTTAATAACCTGGATAAGGAAATCGCAAAATCCATTTCTAAAGTTTTAGATCAATATTGTTACCGAGTAGCTATAGTGGTAGATGAGGTAAGTCCAAAATTCTTCACTTATATAAGCAGTTTATCAAGGAAATATACTAGCTAATGAGGATTATGTCTTACATTAAGCTCAAAAGGCTTTCGAGTCTTCATGTACTTCACACCGAAGTAGCAAATGAATAAATATACAGCGCATATAGTAACTGGAAACCAAGGTGAAATCGTCCGTAAAAATATCATGCCCTGCTTAAGAGAGAAAGAAATTAAAAGCAACCGTGGAGGATATAATAATATCGACTTTGTTCATATATGTGAATATTGTGCCAACTTGATCAAGGTTCGATTTATGACAGTTTATTTATATTGCTTTATTGCTTTAAAGCTTATGAGAATTCGAAGTGATGCACTTTGCTGGCTTTAACTGGCATTTTAAATCAAGCAGAAAATTAATATTTTTTACTTAATAAATAATCCGAACCTCATCCATGTTAAAATTCTTTTCGTAGTCAGTATAGAAAGGCGACAACCATGGATAGATGTTATAGAGCTCATGGGCTCTCCAATCTCCCGCATGAATAAATCCTGGTATGTACTCCTTCGTTTCCATATTATTAATTTAGATATGATATGGGATATATTGGAGGAATTTGCAAGTCACAGGATCTTGCTTTTCATTAATAGCCAATGAACGTCAAGAGTTTTTATAAGTTAGAACGAACCGTAGTCCACGGATTAAGATTTGTTCAAAAATGGCAGTTTTGCATGGGATTTTATTCAACACATGAACTGTAACATATAGACAAAAAATTAACTCTGGTTTGAGTTCAAGTGTCAAACTTATTTAATTGAAATATGGGTCACAAAGATTTAAATTTGCATTTGGTGCCCTATTCTCTGAAATCAACATGACATTATGTAGCTGAGGTGAATCCTTACAGTCAGGATATCTATGTACCCTAAATGATTTTGAAAGGTAAAATTTAAAATTTATACAATTTTGTGAAACACAGATACTTCCATAATGTACACCTCAGCCTATGCAAACCAGTCTGTAGGAATATTACTTTTCTTGCAAAAATATCAATAATCATGCAAGTTTAATCGTTTGTCAAATTGATATGCACTACAAAACTTTTATAAAATTATGTGCTACAAATATAAAAATTTAGAATACATATAGCATAGGTCCAGTTATGAACTATTGAATAGTTAAACAAATAATACACTTGTGTCATTATAATACTGTTATATCATTAATATCTTACATTTTGAGTGACCTACTGTCAGGAATTAACTCACATTATAAGTTGATTCCTCTTCTATTTTTGTAGCTGCAGGTGTTCTCATTTAGAACATTCTATATTTGGTACTAGTCACATTCTCAATAAGTGGCTAGTCATACAATTGTTCTAAATATTAATT
>JAULBW010011044.1:0-11655 GCA_032358265.1 Vaucheria bursata
TCATCAAGCAGAATTTATTCCATTTGCTATTGAATCATATGGAGGAATTTCTAATTCAGCTTTACAATTAATTCAAAGAAATATCAGTATTTGCAACCGATCATTTATCAGCTTGGAGTAAAGAAGAAATTGTAGAAAATCTTAATTCAGCAATTGCTTGCGCTCTCCAAAGAGGTAATGCTATGGCAGCATTATCTGGGTATCAAGCATGCGCTTCTTCTGCTTAAATTGCAAGCGCATGCGATAGTAAAATAGTTTATAGTTTTATCATTTTTATTTGTTGTTGTTTATTACTAAAACTACTGCGTTGTGTTTATTTGCTAATTGTTATAAACTGGTGTTATTTTACAAAATTAAAGTTTTATGATCATAGTTAGTAATAAACTTGAACAATGAATGTAGGATTTATAAATAAATACTATCGAATGAGGCTAAAAGTTCTAGAAATTCCTACATCTCGAATAATTTCTTATAAACCCGTCTTATTCACTATAAACCACTATTATCACCCTATATACATATAAAACTGCTATCACTATTACAAAAGTTGAACGATTATTTCAAAAAAACCTTTTTTAAGCTGTTACAGCCATGATACCAGTATCATCGTTTCATGGTACCACAACCATACCTTTTCATTATAGTTTTATCATTTTTATTTGTTGTTGTATAGATTTTACGACTGAAGAAATGCTGATATTACTTGCAGATCAAAATAGGTTATTTTATTGCAACTATTGCTGATTTTGGTTTTTCATATAGAAGTTGAAGACTGCAAAAAAGCAATCATCATGGGTAATCGCCACTGCAACGATTTGTAAAATACTTACAATTGATCATTGCCGTTTGCTGCTTTGTCAAGTATATGAAATTCTATCAAAGTTATTTAATTGTGTAAATTGGTATCTAGTACACCAAAACTAAATTGAAATAATATATCATCTTTAGTAATATCGGTATTAGTATTATTATCATGTATTTTGTTCCATGTATGCTGTATGTTGTGAGCAGTATGTGATAAATTGTTCAAACCTAATTACCCAAATTAACAGCGCATGAGTTAGTGGTCCAGATTCGCGGTTACAACTGGATCAAATGAACATATACTATTGAAATTGTTCTGACTGTCAGCGATACTATACGAATACGATTGCACTCGCCAGTAACTGTATTGGTTATGTTAAGATTATTGTTTTCAGTATTACAGTATTTAGCTTCTTGATCAGCTATAATTTCGTCGTTTCATCCGTGACACCATGACACAACACCGTGCTTATTTAGTTTAATTTGGCGATGAGCAACTAGTCCATCGAAATATTTAGGCAACATCACTTGGGCTTATGGTTTACCGATCCTTTGAGGAAAATTGCATTTATCATCATTGATCATTGCTGTTAATCATTTGAAACAGATATAATCTCTTATTAAGGATCTAACCGACCACTACAGCCAGCGGCGCAACCATAACAAAGTCCAGTAATGCTGGATAATGAGGTAAATTAACTACTATTAAACAATGTTTTCTAAATGATATGGTTTTAAAAACGTCGCTGGTTGTACCAAACTATTGTAACGTACTGATGTGGCGACTTGAATTGATGCGAATTTTACGAAGAAAGCCCATTGTTCTGCAGCCATTGGCTTATGCTGTTTCCTATCATGCTGCGTAATTGGTCAACATTCAGAGAAGCGTTCGTAGGCGAATTCTTTAAACAACTAGCACGATTTCATCCAGATCCTCGTGGTCCTGCAAAATCTGATGTGCAAATTTATTTACACAGTTTAGAAACGTATATTCATTGGTTTGACGAATCCGGAATATAAATTTATTTTTTATTTTTTATTTTTTTTTTTCTGGAAGAGAAAAATTTTAATTAGTTATACAACAATAATAATAAACAACTTCATATTTCAAACTTGATATGGCCCTCAAACTTGGTGAAACTAAAGCAAGCCAACGATTGTTGAATCAACATGAAGATTTAGTTAGTCCTCGTAGCGCAGATTTTAATTCTTTGCTCATGTGCTTAAATATTCATTATGGTAAATCTAATGCAGATAACCCCTGTAAACTAATTCGAAGCGATCTAAACATTGAATTTGGCACTCAAATTTTACCAGAGCAAGTTGGTGGTATAGTCGACTACTTCAATAACAAATATCCTGAAGCTAAACAAAATGGTTATATCGTTTACGATGATATTTACAATATTTTAGCAGAATGTGGAGAAGATCCTTCTATTAAACTGATGTTTTACAATAATCAATACTATTTAATTCAGCCACGTGCAGTAGCAGAAACCAGACGTGTTAAGCAGCTCGATAAAGTCAAAAGCGCGCTTCAAAAACTTCCAAAATGTTCAGTCTGTGGCCAACCTAAATATGCAAATCATAAAAATGCCTGTAATCCCAATTGGTATCAACGGTAATCAATTAAAGTTAAGAATGTATGCATGTTTTTCTAGTGTCCAAAAATGCAAGATGGTTTACAATGATCAACTTATTGGATGGAATGTTCAATATGAAGAAGTCTTAGATAAGCCCATTAAAGTATTATCCAGTTCGTTGAATAACGGTACTTCAACCCAACAATTTGATTCGCTGCAAGCCACTATCAAGACATTAACAAATTCAAACAATTGTTTATTTGTCACATTTCAAGCTACTGCGTATTTACCTATGATACGAGATTTATTATATACCGCTAATCTTAATCCGAAATGTACAGGTAAAGAAATCTACAAGATACAATTTGGTGCAGGAGAACATAAGAATGCAATTATTGATTTAGCAAATTTTATCTGCAGTCCTTCGTTAGATGATGCTTGCAAAGACTTTGCTATTCCAACTGCTGATGTTCGTGGTCTATTTCAAGGTTTAAGTGATTTGGTATATCAAGTGGAAGAAATAAATCTTTGTAAAATTAATGATACCGGTCGTATTGATTTATCTAAAAATGGTAAAGGTAAATTATACCTCACTACTGGAAGTTTGACTAAAGATTTATGGACACGGTCACAACCTAACCTGCCAGTTCACCCCACCACAACACAATGGAATATGATTAAACAAAGTATTTATCCAGCAAGAGTACAAGTAATACAAAGTTCTTTTGGCTCAGCAGAAGAAAAACCCAATTCATATGAAGAATTAAAGAAATCACGGAAATATCTCAAAGCGATAGATTTTGCTTCCTTTTATGCAGCATGTATGACTAGTACGGATTTGATGGAAGTCATCCTGCCATTAGGACCCGATTTGCCAGTCTTATCTAAAAAAAGTATAAATCCCAATTCCTTAAGAACCAGCCTCGAGCCTGAAGAAGAATTCAAAGCTGGGAAGTTATTGATTGCTCATATTGAATTTACTCCACCATCCGATTTAAAAATAGCTCCTGTGCAAACTCGAAATGAAACAACAAAAAAACTCAGCTATGCTGTACAAGCAGGAAGTGGAATTTACAACTCGGTTGATATTCAAAATTTTATTGATGCCGGCTATATCGTGAAATTCGTACCAGGTCCTGACAAGCCGTGTTTGGTGTGGGATCGCAGCAGCAATAATCTATTTACAAAACATCTTGAAAAATGGTGGGCAATCAAACGAAATCCTGAATCGTCTCCTGCTTTGATGAATTTTTCCAAGCAAATGTTAACAAAATTATATGGTAAAGTAAATCAAAATGAAAAATTATCCACTGGAGCAGTTATTAAACATGTGAAAACAATACAAGAGCAAAAGGACTTTGTTAGTAAACATGATAATGTATCCATTGAATTTTGCGATACAGACAAAGATACTGTTATTTTGATAGGATCACCCAAAAATCGTGCTGTACCCAGTGAATTGCATCATCCTGCTCATCTTCAATCGTTTATTTTATCTTACGCCCGCAAACTGATGCTGCTTATTCTCCAAGCATTAGCTCCAAGATTAGATCGAGTTGTAACTTATTACGTAGCGACAGATTCCATGTATGTTTCTGCTGATGATTATGATAGATTAAAAAGTATGAATTTGGTTCAAGATAAAGCGGAAGTCCAAATGGGACATTTAACGGATATATTAAAGAATGACGCGCTGATCTATCATGCTGAATTTTATCGAGCAAATCAGTATCGCTACTACTCCATTGATAAAAACGGTGAATATAAAACAACGCTCGTTGGTAGTAGTAAAGAAGAACATTTCGATGGCCAAGCTCATAAACTGTTAGTACCAAGACAAGTGACTGTACGACGATCCACAAAACGTCAATTAGAAGACGGAATTCTACCAGGAACTAAAATTACCAAATTAGTTTCAACAACATTTCAAGCGACGATAAAAAAATAAATTTTTGAACATGGGTAATAGAAATAAAATGGACACTATTATTAAAGAAGCTTATTATAATCCAAATAACGGCTTTCGTGCGCATACAATTTGGCAGAATTTACGAGGTGAATATCCCTCTTTGCTTTTAAGTGATGTAAAGAAAGTCGTTGATAAACAAGAAACTGCTCAACAATTCAAACGTACCAACTTACGTCCTAAAACATTTTTCCCTATCATTTCTTCGCGTGGTATTCCTTTTCAACGAATTCAGATTGATTTATGCGATGTTCGTAATATGAATATGGTCGTGAATAAACAAACTCAATATTTGTTCGTAGCCATTGATGTTGCATCAAAGTATTTAATAGTGCTTCCCATGACCTCTAAAAGTGAAAAAGCAACCTTTACTGCATTAAAAGAAGCATTAGAAGAAATCCTGAAGTTAAATCACTTTTACCCAACTCAAATTGATTGCGATGCAGGTAAAGAATTTAATAACAAACCTGTGAAAGAATATTGCGAGAAAAATGATATTTTTTTGCATATTTCTCAAAAAGGAGATAAGCGAAGCACTGCTGTGGTGGAACGCAGTATTTTAACAATTAGAATGTTATTAGAGCGTTTAATTGTTTCCCGTAATGGTGATCCGAATTATATTGATTTTTTACCTCATTTAGTATCTGCTTATAATAACTCGAAACATCGATCAATTTTCACCACACCCTTAGAGGCAGCGAAAATGCAACCCAATAATCCCAAATATACCGCTAAAATTGAAAAACAAATTGCTAAAGCCTCGTCCACTCAACGTGGTAATTATGGTAAGAAATTTGCAGTAGGTGATAAAGTGCGCGTACGCCTGCAGAAATCAATCTTTGATAAAAAATCGCAGTCCATATGGTCGAAAACCATTCATGTAATTCAAAGAGTCGCCTCCCCTAACGAGATATACGTTTCAGGAAGATCCAAATATTACAAGTCAGACGATTTACTCCCCTTTAATACCTCTGAAACATCGCAGACCACCAATCCCCCAACCGCTCGGTTGAATCCTAATAATATTCGTCAACAACGAAGGGTTTCTCGTCGTATGAGCGCCGAAGGAGTGCAAGAAAATCATGAACCAGCACCAAGTAATCAAAGTTTAACCGATCGAACGCTTCGTCGACGTCCAGCTAATCAAGGATTTGCCTTACAATATGATGATAATATTCCAGAGGATATATTTTAACAGAGGGAAAAATTCTTGTTTTATTATTAAACTAAACCTAATTTTAATAAAGAGAGTGTGTATGGATTTCAAAAAAAAATTAAAAAAATTGAAAAAAAAATTTAAAAAAAAATTAAAAAAAATCACAAAAAAATTAGAAAATATTTCATACAAAATTTTTTATTTCTGGAATATAATTGTATATTACAACTCAAATGCCTTCAAAGCAAAAAATTGAAATACCAAAAACTTGGCTGGAATTATTGAATACTCCTGCAGCTGTCATTGATACCCTTTTAGGCAAATTCTCCTTCATCAAACCTCAAGATATCCCTAATATTAATGATTGCAAGGGTAGTAGTGCACAAGAATTCATCGTAGATTTTCTACGCCATCTCTCACCAGATGTGAATCTTCAACTGTATCCGTTACGCTATGCCCTTTATTGGTTGTATCAATTTCCTATTGAAAATGCTTTCTTAACAAAAGTGGAGAAAGTCTCCGCAGCAAGATCTAGATTGGTCAAACCAGATGTAAATGCTATGGCGATGTTTATTGAACTTGATGGGCTGGATTTCTTTCAGTGTATGGATTGCAAACGTATAAACTTATTTTGTAACCAAGTTCCGCAAGGTAAATTTCATAAAGGTGTTATATCCAAACTGATACAATTTAGACGTGAAGAATGGGATGGTGAAGAATTATTAAGTCCAGAAAAATTGAGAATCTTGGTAGAGAAGTATTATCAAGAAACTGGAGAACCTATTATACATTCAGTTATAGAAGAAAAATACAATGATGATGAAAATCTTCCTCATAATCCTGAAGCTCATTTACCTTGTTCCCCTAGTCGCTTATTAATGGTGAAAAACCAAGCGGAGCAAAGGCAGTGTAAAAAAATGAAATTATACCATGGTTTCAATGATGAAGCTAAATTTCGTGAACAAATAAATGCA
Organism: Vaucheria bursata; assembly: GCA_032358265.1. Lineage (NCBI taxonomy): Eukaryota > Xanthophyceae > Vaucheriales > Vaucheriaceae > Vaucheria > Vaucheria bursata. Next base: position 6,484 of record JAULBW010011044.1, read on the forward strand.
CCAATTATTCGAATTCAATTCTTCACAAGAGCAACCACTGTATCTGATTATGACGATTATGAAATAACCGGAAGTAAACATCTGGATTGCCCTGCAACGTTTCGTGATGTCAACACAAGAGAAAAGTATATATTAGAAAAAGATGCTAATGGTAATAATTTTATCATTGGTGAAGGTTCGTTTTCCGTGGTATATAAATATCGCAGCGAAGAAATGGGTCGCATTGTAGCTGTAAAAATGTTCAAACGAAGCAAAAGTAAAGCTGGAAGCTTCAGTGAAGAATGTAAAAATGAGTATGATATGATGATGGCATGTGAAAGTAAATATATTGCAAAACCTCTAGGTATCGCAGACACATTTCGGGGTTTAATAATGGATTTATATGATCAAGATTTGTATGATGCACTACAACATTCAACTCACTGGCCATTTCAGCGGGTGCAACAATTGGGTCAACAACTGTTTCAAGCACTCGCTGTTTGTGCGTTAAAACGTATTGTACATGGTGATGTAAAATTAGAAAACATATTCTTAAATAATGCCTGCACAAAAATATTACTTGGTGATTTTGGTTTAGCGAGAACATTTGATAAACCCGGTAGAATGCTTTCAAACAGTAAACATGGAACTTTGGATTATCGTCCCATTGAAGCTATATTAAGAGATGATGATAGTTGGTTCTATCCAAGTTCGGATGTTTGGGCTGCAGGTGTGGTTATCTTAATGATGTTGAAAATTGCACAACCATTCGGATGGAATATTGAACAACAATGGATTCCTGATGAACTTGCCGATGATATTTTTCGCGTATTAGGTCCTCCGAATAATATTAAAGAAATGAATAAAATTCGAACTGCTACATTTTCCAAATGGCATGCTCAATCTAATATGCCTCAATCCAAACTGGCAGATTTCACAGATTTGATGAATAAAATCTTTGAGTATGATCCATCGAAGCGTATTACAGCCGAAGAAGCATCAACCCATCCATTCTTTGGTAAATATGCTGGTAGAAAAAGTCATACAGCTCCACAACACAACAAACCCACGCCCCCAATGGAGATTGAAGAAGTCAAAGATGATGGCTATCGATATGTTATTCATGGTTTCGATCAAATTCGAGATAATGTATACCGATATGTAAAACCTTGTGGTGAAGACTTAGATGATCCTACTTCCAAAGTTGATGTTTATTTCTTTAAATCTGAAGATCAGCGTCGAGAAATTAGTGAAACATTGGAAGATTTCGATGATGATAAATATTGTTTACACGTTGTTGATTATATTACAAGCAATAATGCGAGCAAAGCCTTTCAATGTGGTTTAACAACAGAACCAGCTTGTGATTTCACATTAAAAAGCTATATGAGTCATTTAAAGGGGAAAAATCGATGGGATTTGTGCTCTATACAGCGAATGTTGCGCGAATTATTGGAAATGTGGCAATACTTAAACAAGTATGCTCGAGTATATGCACCTTTCAACGAACGAAGTATATTAATAACTGATGAAGCAGATCCACAGCTTATATTATCAAACCCCTCCCGGACCGCTAAAGAAGATCCAAGTGTCATGAAACATTCTATTGGTCATTTATTTGCTTTTATGCTAGGGTTCAAGCATAACCAAACTATTATGATAGAGAAATGGTGTAACAATTCAATATATTTACGAGCCCAAAAAGCAAAAGCAGCAGCAGCGACGTTATTTCACGCATTATTTGATCACGACACCACCTTTGAAGAACTACCGAGCGAGTTCTTCAAGTTGTAAATAGTGATTTAAAAAAAAATTAGCATTTTCCAGAAATAAACTTTTTTTTTAAACCCCGTATTACAACTATAATAATATGGATACGTCAATTCAATGCAATTCGTGTCACAGCAAACGACAAGTAGAAGATTTCATTAGTGGTAACACCATTTTTAAATCCTGTAAACATTGTATGTACTGTTGCAGGTGATGACAACAAATTTAATGTAGATCCATGGATAGAGAAAATTAACTGGATTTATCAGTGTGCAACGAATGGAACTATGGAGCGATACATGGAAATCATTCAGAAGGCTCTAGGTGATTGGGATTCTTCAGTGCAACAACAGATTTGCGATCAACTATCTACACTAGCTGATTTCCAATAAACTACAAAAGCTGATTTTCTCTTAATATTCTTTACTATTACATCTAAATAATAACTAGTACCGAAGAAAAAAAAATTAAAGCCGTCATTGTTTGTTTGTTATTAGTAGCTGCCTTAATTGCTATCAATGTTAATGCTATATATGTACAAGTTGATGTTAAGGTTGCAGATTCTGCTACATCACCAACCACATCATCAACACTACAGTTGTTGTTCTTCCTCATACTTCATTCGAAAAAGCCTAATAGTTTACATTACCTTTATCAATAACGGATTTTTAAACTAAACCCTTCGATTTTAGGGGGTATATTAATTGGACTGTTTGTTGATGGTTTTGACCGATATTTGGTAGAAATTCAAACTAAATAGACTAAATAGATTTTTACCTCAACAAACTTTTTTTTATATAAAAAAAGAAGAAAAAATGTAAAATGGTAATTATATTATCCTACCAGAATGGATTAGGGAAAATGCATTTTCTATAATTTTATTAATCTGGAAATTTTTATTTGAGGGTTTAATCTATTTAGTCTATTGAGTTGTCCAACCAGAAATACATTTTTTCATTGGGGTTTTTTAGCCCCAACCAAAGTGATAAGGCTGCAAAATTGTGCTAGTCAAAACACGCACAGATAATTACCATTGATTGTAATTCATTTAAATGGGCTTTAGCCCAAACAAAGTGATAAGGGTGCGGAATTGTCGACGGCTAAACACTCACATGACTTTTTCGCAAATATCACGGAAACTTAAACAGGCTTATCAGTGACATTTTTTCGGCGACAAATGACCGTCGAATTATTCGTGGATTGTTTATCTTTATTTAACAAATACTATGGAAAAAAGACTAGGTATTTAAAGGGGGTAATTTATTCCCAAGGGCACTTTAGGGCCCTTGCCAACACTCACTAATATCAGTTTTTATTTATTTATTGTTAGTAGTGAGATCGACTGTAAAAGATACATTATAATGAATGACAATAAATGGCTTCAGATTATAGTAACTAAACGCTTGGCAGAAAATAATGCACAGCCTTAAAATTTGTCTATCTCGATGAAACATATAAATTTTATTGAACAATTATATGGTTATATAGAGCATGTATATACACTTACACCATAAGAGTACTACCTTGTAAATATCTTATCCTATTACAAACGGTTAAAAAATATTTATGGTCCATTTTCCCAAAATTTTCACACAATTTCAAACTATTTCATTCCAACTTTATTCAATGGCTGCTTACAATTCTTTTTCTATTATCTACTTATTTCATATCTACATAAGGTCACAATCTACATGCATGCGTTTTACACGAGAATTGTTTACGAATGGCTACGATAACTGGATCGGAAAAGTGCGTTTATTTAGTATGGGTAGATCTCATGGATTGTTTTCGTTGTTACAGAGATAATGAATTATATTAATTTTTATATTATTTGTTGAATTATACTATATATAATTCTTAATAAAATAATTTATCATATGAAAAATACCCTAACAAATTTCACCAACTTTGCCTGCCGTTATCTCAAGAACTTTATATGATTAAGTCCTAGTACTATATAGGTTAACTCATCGATGCATAGAGACTAGTTTAATATAGCTTCTTATATATTATGTATTTTAGTTATCTCAGAAAAGTACACTGTTACCTTTTATAGGCTTGTCAAACAAATTTTGCCTTATTTTGCCACGTCAGTTTCCTTCTAGATTTCTTTACTAATTCTTATTATTAGTTACTTATACTTCGTATGTATGCTCTGTGTATGTTTATCTTTTGTTCTAGAATATTTAGAATGAATATTAATTTCTATATAATTTGTTATCTTAATCAAAACTTTCATTATTCAAATTGTATGGTACAGTATATAAAATTCTATGTATTTTACTCTAGCCATTGCGCTTATCTAAGTCGATATACTAACTCTGAAGAATAGAGTAGTCATTTATCTTTATTATGACATAACCTCTCAACATTACAACTATACACATACAGTCTATATACGTAATAACAAGTCACAACTACCAATAACCATGGAGTATCATGCGTGCAGACGTTGCTGTGCATTATTTTCTGCCAAGCGTTTAGTAATTTGTTTGAATTCGATATTTTTCCAATTTTTATTTGCTTAACATTAATTATTATTATCTATCAACACTACACAATTATACTAATTAGTAATAGTAATACTTTGCCATATATAATATTCCTTAATGTCCTTATCAATGTTTCGAGTTAATTTGCATACAAATACTAAACTATTGTATAATAATATTATTAATAGAAATCGTATTATAAATAGTAATATATCACCATTATTATCATCAATAAATAATGCATATTCAACTAAAAATATTCATAATAATTACAACAAAAAATGTTTATCTCAATATAATATACACACATTTACAAATAAATCTATAATATTTAATACCAATAAAGGTTTGAATAAATTATATTCTACAACTCCAATTAGTATTAATAATAATAATAATAATAATGAATATGGTAATAATAATCGAGAAAATGAATATAATAATAATTCATATTCATCGTATAATACATATTATATTACAAGTTTAGCTGGATGTATAACATTATCATTTCAATATCTTAATAATAATAATGCCTATAGTATAGATAATTCTAACAATGGTATGTTAATAAATAATAATAATAGTAGTATAACATCGAATAATAATAATATTCATCCATCATTATATGGTATAGGTAATGAAATAGCAGGTGATGATATGGATATATCTCCAATATGGCGTAGATTATTAGCATTTATAGTAGATAATACAATAGTATCAATGTTATTTCATATTACAACTTTAGCTTTAGCAGGTTCATTAGAATTTTTAATAATTCCGTTATCTATTACATTTAATGGAGGATATGAAATATTATTAACTTGGATGAATGATGGTCAAACTTTAGGTAAATATTTATTTAATATTCGAACAGTTCAACAAAGTTCATTACCAGTTACATTAAATCAATGTATAGCATTATTCTTCTCGA